>PVIY010041986.1:0-21262 GCA_004026745.1 Myrmecophaga tridactyla | reverse complement strand
TACACCTCCAGAACTGCAAGGTAATACATCTCGGTTGTTGTGATTCACCAAGTTTGTGGTGTTTCTGTTTCAGCAACCCTAGGAATACAGCTAATATAATTCCATTAGCAGACCTTATAAAAAGATTGTTTAATATGATCAAATACCTAACATTCATATTTTCCTGATCGTCTCACAGCTTTTTTTTTAACATTTGCTTTTTCTGAATCAGGATCCAGGTAAGGTCCACACATTGCATTTGTTGATACATCTTTTCAGTCTTTGAATGAATTTTCCAGCCCCAAATATCAGCAGTGCCGCTGCTGTGAAACTGCTATAGTGTCTTTGTCCCCCTATCTCCTGTAAAAGATAAGCAGCTAGCAGTAGTAGACCAGATTCAGATTCACTTTTCAGCAAGAATATCTCAGGTGTTACTGTGCACTTCCTATCACATCACCCAGGGAGGCACGTATGTCAGGTTTTCTCCCTCTTGTGATGGTGAGATTGACCTCTGGCCTAGGCAAACTGGGGCTGACTCTCCCATCATAAAGCTCCCCTGTCAGCTAATGGTTTTAGCATATTAATGGTCATTAAAATTATGTAGATCAGTTATATCATTATTTCTCCATTTGTTAGGTGTAGTTCTCTAAAGAAGAGCGTTCCTTCATCCTTCGTACTCTGAAGTAGAGCGCGCACAGATTTTTTTTTAAAGAAGTGATTGTCAGAATAATGATTTGGTTCTCCGCATGCCTCAAAGGTGACTGGTGAGTTTTTTTTAAGTACCATTATAATATGAATTTTAACATATATGAGTGTCAATGTTCATTACTGTGGTTCTTTGTGATGCTCATATTAACTCATCTAAGGTTGTAACTTGTATCCTTTGGACAGGGCCACAGCGGTCTCTCTTGCTTTCTGATATGACAAGATGGCCCAGATTCGTCTTGCACATTTCCTAACCCTAACTTACAGGTCCCTTTCTTTGAGACTCGATTCTTTGTAATATGAAAATGGTGTTTAGAGATCACAATGAGGTGTATCCAGTTTTTGGAGACTTGCCTGCATAAATGGAGATTAACCGTAGGAGATATAAACAGAGGGACCAAGTCTTACACCAGGGCACAAACTGCCCCTGCGATTTTCACCAGGAACATTACAAGTTTTAATTTGGCCCATACCCCCTCAAACAGGATTCGTGTTTGAAAGCCCCTTTGCAAACCTTGGCTCAGGCTGATTCCAAGTTCTCTACTTTGGGATGAAGCAGATTTTCGGACAATTGCCTGATTCTTTTCTGCTTGCCCTACAGGCTTTCACAAGCTTCTGAGGAAGGAAGTTCAGACCTGAGACTTGCGAGGCCTCTGCAGGGCTCCAGAGGTGGTTGTTGCCAGACCTGCCCCCGGCGCATTGTTCTGAGCCCAGCAGGGCCTCTGCCACCGCTTCCAGAAGGCTCCGTGCCTTTGGGGAGTTTCTCACAGCAGACTGAGTGCATTCACTCACTCAGATTCTCCTGTTTACGCACTTCTATTGCCCACAAAGACTGAATTCGGCTGTCCTCACACAGACCGGAAGATGGATCTACCAAAACCCAGACAGTGGATTTAGATGGTTTACCATAGTGACTCCTTAAGCCGTTTCTATGGTACGGAAGCCAGGTTTTCATGCCGTTTCAGTGGCCCCTGGGCTGCTGTAGAGGACCCTGGGTGGACAAGGCGCTCACTCGTGTGGGGCCTGAGGACGTAGTCGAGTTGTCTGGCACCCTCAGCTGCTTAGTGAATCAGGGACCAAATGTGGCCGGCTCTGCATTTCTGGGCAGAGACAGTGAAAAGGAAGATAAATGTTGGGGTAAATCCAGTGATGTTTTTGAGCTCTGAAAAAGTATATTTATAGGTTAGCAAAGTTTATTGCAGAGTAACCAAAAGCCTGTCTGAGCTTCCTGTTTAAAGGGCCGGGAGACAGCTGTGGTCATCATGGCTGTAGAAGTTAACACGCCTTCCCCGTCACTGGTCACGGCCTCCTTTCCGTAGGCCTTTCTGCAGCATACCTGGCCACCGGGGGCCTGCACAAGCCCTGGCTGGTCTGTGACGGGTGTTTTGCAGAGTCACCATCATGGCAGTTCCCAGGCATTTTCCCCCACAAATCTCAAGATTTGACTTAAAAAAAAAAATCCTGACTTTAGCAGCCTTTAAGCTTTATCTGAGAGTAAAAGGCAGTTCACATGTGTAAACTGTGAACTAAGTGTTGAAAGTCACAGATGCCTCCTTTCTGTGAACTGTGAAGGGGACGGAGAGTGCCAGACAGAGTATATGGTTAATTGTCTCTGGATATCGAAGAGATCCCAGGTGCAGGAACCGTCCTGCTAGGCATTTCTTAGCTTTTGCCAACACAGAGTCCCCAGAGCCAGAGTGCTAGATGAGGTTACCCAGAATTTCAGAACAAGAAGGGGACTTAACAGATGTAAATACTAGCATTTTCAGCAGCACTTCCCTTTTTATTTCCAGTGAATGCTGGCTCAGTTTCCCATAGGTGCAGTGATGCATGGGGTTGGGACACCAGAGCTAAGGCAGTGGGTCTCCTCCCCATGCTCTGTCCACACATGCATCCAGCAACCCCAGGGCTCCAGGAAAGACTCTTTGAGAAGCGTTCATAGCAGGCAATGTGGTAAACTCACACTGACTTAGTCCTCTCTTGTAATCAACCATGGAAGTCCTAAGGAGGTAAGAGAATGATTGGCAGTCTGTAAGAATGTAAAAACCAAGCTACAGAAGGGGTGGTTGGAGGAGGGCGGGATGCCATACCTGAGTGACAGGTATTGGAGTGGTGGGGGCTGCGTGTCCTTCTCTTTCTCTTGCACACTGTTTCTGGATAGATCATTGCCTGCTCCATCCAGTCCCAGAAAACAGAAAACAGCAATGCCAGCCCAGTGCCGCCAGCCTAGTGCCGCCAGGCCCGTGGGGGTGAGAGGGACTGCCTCCTAACCACGCTGAGATAAGCTGCACATCACACATGTGTGAGCAGATCTGCCGGTCACAGAGTCTCTTCCTCCCCAGCCCACTATACTTGAAGGGGAAGCTGACTGTCATGCAAGGAGATGGGAAGTAGAAAATAGTGACCAAGACAGAAGGGGCAGGGTCAGCTCTAACGCGTGGCAAATAGAGAGTGGTTGAGCCCAAATGGCAATAGCAGAGGATTGCCCATTCTGTGTGTGGCCCCGTCCCAGCACCACCCCGAGAGCTGCCTCTTCTACACCCTGAGGTCACGTCACTATGCCGTCAAAACCCCAGGATGGTACGAGATCCGATGAAAAAATAATGAGACATGAGAAAAGATGGTAGATTTAGATCCCAAAATTATAGTAAGATACATGTAAGTAAAATAATCTCACCAATCACAAGATACTTTCAGATTAAATTAAAAAATGATATTTAGGAGTTTGTTGTCTATAAGAGACACATTTAAAAAGATGCAGAAATGTTTAATATTAATATCAGAAAAAAATTTTTTCATGCTTTTAAATTTTTTATTATACAGTAAAACATGTACAAAGCGCAGAGATAAAAAAACAATAGTTTTCAAAGCACTGAAAAAGAGGTGGGTTTTTTTTTTTTTGGCATGTGCCCGGGTCTCCTACATGGCAAACAAGAATTCTACCACTGTGTTACCCTTGCACCGCCCAGAAGAGAATTTTAAAACATCAAAATAGATAAGCATTTGTCATATTTAAAAAAAAAATTTTTTTTAAATAATTTAAAAATTTAATAAAACAATAGATAAGCAGAATATTAGGATATTATGATGTAGTGAAAGGAACAGCTATATCAAGAAGATATAACGAGAAGAATTTCTGGGGAAGATGGCAGAGTAGGGAGCTCTAGGACTCACTCCTCTTCCAGAAACTGCTAGTGGACAGGCAGAAACTGTATGAAACAACTGTTCTGGGGTGCCGGAGGCCAGGCAAGAGTGGGATGAAGAGGTGGAGAAACTGCGGTAAAGAACTGTAACTTGCTTTTAGAGGCTGCTGGGGCCCATACCCCACTCTCAAGGCACATTGCCTGGGGTCTGGTCCCTTGCTGGTTGGTCCCTTGTGGATGGAGGACAGGGAAGCCTATTCCCCAAGGATGGGTAGGGGGGAGGCATGGCTGAATGCTGATCATGGATTTTGACTGGCAAATTAGATTGCTGGGTCCCAGGTCTGAGCTGCTGTTTCAGCCTGCCCTAGATAAGGACTCCTGTGGCCATTGTCTCAGCCTCACTTCCACAAAGGGATGATGGTGGTGGAGGATTAAAAACCCAGGTTCTTAGGGCTGTGGGGATCAGTTTGCTGAGGAGTGCTATCTGCTGGGCAGGCCAGGAAAGCACAGCTTTGGAGAGCCATCGAAAGGGCTTATTGGTGTCTTCTTGACCCTCTCCACAGAACTCTTTGGAACTGGTCTGAGCCTCCTTCTGGCTCCCTGGCCCTATTTAAGCTGGGAAATACAAACTCTCCAGGGTGACTCTCCTCCCAGAATTTGACCTCCAGCAAAAGCAGCTAGAGGCAATGAAAGGAGAGTTAAAAAACAATAGCAATACAAAACTATAGAGGTGTATTAATTTATTAAAGCTGCCAGAATGCAACATACCAGAAATGGAATGGCTTTTATAAAGGGAATTTATTAAGTTACAAGCTTACGGTTCTAAGGCCATAAAAATATTCAAACTAAGGCATCCAGAGAAAGATACCTTGACTCAAGGAAGGCCAATGTCTGTCACATGGGAAGGCATGTGCCTGGAGTCTGCTTGTCCTTGTTCTTGGTTCCATTGCGTTCACCTTCTGATGCCAGTGGTTTCCTCTCTAAGCATCTGTGGGCCTTTACTTAGCTCCTCTGGGACACAATTCTGGGTTCTGGCTTGCTTAGCATCTCATGGGAAGGAATATGGCGATGTCTGCTGGGCTCTGCATCTCCAAACGTCTATGTCTAGGCATCTTCTTTCTCTGTCAGCAATCCAAGCATCTCCAAATGTTTGTATCTTTGTTGGCTCTGAAGCAACTGTTCTCTAAGCATCTGAGTTCCTCTTAAATGTTTCCCCTTTTAAAGGACTCCAGAAAACAAATCAAGATCCACTTTAAATGAGCAGAGTCACATTTCCATCTAATCTAAGGGTCCCACCAACAACTGGGTATGTCACATCACCATGGAAACAATCCAATCAAAGGTTTCCACCCTACATAATAGGCCTGGCCCCACAGGATTGGAATAAGTTTAAAACATGGCTTTTTTTGGGGGGTATATAATAGTTTCAAACCGGCAGGAGAGGCAAAACAAAAACAAACAGAATAGATAAAAATTGCCAGAGAAGGAACAAAACAAAGGACGCTTTATCCTGGGGCTGAAACAATTGCACAAATAGTACAACCTGAAAAATAGTACCACATACCCAGGGCAAGAAAAAATGAAAAGCTTAAAAAATATGATCAAACATGGACAATTCTAAAGGTTTAGAATAAGTTAAACCAGGTGTCAGAGAAGAGCCTTAATATAAGTCCGATCAACAATAAAACCTTAGGCAAGACCGAAAATTGACCTTCAGAGTAAATTCATCAAGATAATCAGATTCCTAGACATCAACAAAAAATTACATGCCATACTGACAGACAGGAAGATATGGCCCAATCGAAGGAACACATTTAAACTTTGAAGAGAAACTGAATTTGGAACAACTAATCAAATATTTTCAAACAAATTTCCTAAATCAATTCAAGAAGATGAGGGAAAATATGGCTAAAGAGATAAAATATATTAAGAAGATAATTTACAAGCATAAAGAAGAATTTGAAAGTATGAAAAAACATAACAGGACAATAACAATTAAAACAATCAAATATATAGGAATAAATTTAACCACGGATGTAAAGGACTTATACACAGAAAACTACGAAAGATTGCTAAAGGAAATTTAAAAAGGCCTAAATAAATGGAAAGACATTCCATTTTCATGGATTGGAAGGCTAAAAACCATTCACATATCAATCTACCCAAATTGATTTACTGATTCAATGCAATCCCAATCAAAATTCCAACAGCCTACATTGCGGAAATGGAAAAGCTAGTTATCAAATCAATTCGGAAGCAAAACGGGCCCCATATAGCCAAAACATCCTGAAAAATAATGAAGTTGGAGGACTCACACTTCCTGACTTTGAAGCTTATTACAAAGCTACAGTGGTCAAAAAGCATGGCACTGGCATAAAGACAGATATATTGACCAATGGAATTGAATTGAGAGTTCAGAGATAGACCATCATATCTATGGACAATTGATATTTGATAAGGCTGCCAAGTCCATTCAACTAGGACAGAATAGTCTCTTCAACAAATGGTGATTGGAGAATTGGATATCCATATGTAAAAGAATGAAAAAGGACCCATATCTCACACCTTATACAAAAGTTCATTCAGAATGGATCGAAGACCTAAATATGAAAGCCAGGACCATAAAACTCCTAGAAAAAAATGTAGGGAAGATCTTGTGGTAGGCAGTGGTTTCTTAGATTTTACACCCAATAAATGAAAGAAAAAAAATAGATAAATGAGACCACATCAAAATTAAAAAGTTTTATGCTTCACATGTAACAATGTGGATGGACCTTGACATTATTCTGAGTGAAGTTAGTCAGAAACAAAAGGATAAATATGGTATGTTCTCACTAATATGAACTATCACAAATAAGTGAACCTGGAGAATTGAAGTGAGAACACAGGTTATCAGGAGAAAGAAATAGGGTAGGGATTAGGCAATTGGTGCTGAAGTAATACAGATTGTGTAACAGGACTGACTGTAAAAATTCAGAAATGGACAGCACAATACTTCCTGATTGTAATACAATAATATAAGTAGATAGAGGATAAAGACTGAGACAGTATAACTTAGGAATATAGAGTGGACAATGATGCTGATTAAATGTACAAATTAAAAAAGTTTTTGCATGAGGGAGAACAAGTGGATGTCAATATTGCAGGGTGCTGAAAATAGATGGTATATGGAAAAAAGTACAATATATGCAAGCTAGGGTCTATAGTCAACAGTAACATTACAATATGCTTCCAATGAATGTAACAAGGGATTTATGCCAAAACTAAATGTCAACGGCAGGAGGACTGGGAAAGGGATATGGATTCTTTGTGGAAGAAAAAGAAATGTCTTCATATAGATTATGGTCTGTGCTCTTAGGTTGGATTGTATGATGCGTGAATAAAACTGTTTAGAAATGAACAACATGGGGCATGACATCCAGGGGTGAAAATCTCCCTGGCAACATGGGAGAGGACTCCCAGGGATGAATCCAGACCTGGAACTGTGGGAGCAACAATTACATCCTGACCAAAAGGAGGAAAAGAAGTATAATTAATAAAATGTCAGTGGCAAAGAGAGTTAAAATAGAGTTAAGAGCAACTCTGGAGGTTGCTCTTACACAAGATTCAGGTAGACCTTGCTGCCTGTCATAACTTGCCAACCCCAACCAGGACCATTCCAGCCAATCCTAAAGGACACCTAGGGCAATATATAAGATTCCACAAGGGTTCCAGGCACTAGAATAACTTTCCAGAAACCTACAAACTACAGATGGGTCCCTGGTCCAGATAAGTCCTAAAACCTAGCCCAGCTTCTCCAGAACATCAGATTGTTCCATCTCTCTACCCCATATTAATGACAGACCCCTCCACTATCAAAAATTTAGAACTGCCATAGTGAAAACAACCCCAAAGAGAGGTATGGAAAGATCAACGATGATGGTGGAATTATACATAGAAGACAGGACTTAACAAATGAATATGAATGCTGAATCATTAAATTGATATCTTTTTTAGACTCCAGTATTTTAGAGCAGCTAGAAGTAAAAACCTAAAATTGTGGAATTGTAACCCATGTCAAAGTCTGAAATATATTCTACAACTAATTGTGCTGTGCTTTGAAATATAGCTTTTTTTGTATCAATGTTATTGTTCACAAAAAAAAGAAGGAAAAAAAGTCAGTTGTGATGATAAAAAAGTATTTAAGCCCTCTAGCCCCTATATTCTGGAGCAGCTAGAAGGAAAAATATGAGAGGATCATATCATAGCCCATGACAAACTCTGGGATCTATCCTGTAACCACTTTTTGAAGAGTGCTTTGAAAACTATTGCTTTTTTCCTTCTTTGCTTTGTATATATATTATACTATACAATAAAATAAGTTAAAAAATGAACAGAGAGAAACAAATGCTAGAGAAAATGCAGAGAAAGAGATGTACCTATTCACTGTCAGTAAGGAAATTGAAAGGTGCAGTCCCTTGGAGGGCTGTGTGGTGGTTCCACAGGAGGCTGGGGATGGGGTTGCCATATGATCCTGAAACCCCATTGCTCTGTACATACCTGGAGGAACTGAGTGTGGGGACATGAGTGGACATTTGCACACTGGTGTTTATGGCGTAAGTGTTCCTGATTCTTGATGGATGGAGGTAGCCTAAGGGTACAAAGATTGAAGAATGGAAGGGGGAACTATGGTGTATACATACAATGGACTACTGAGCAGCTGTGAGCAGGCAACTAGGTGGAATGAACCTGAAGGACTGTATGTTGAATGAGATGTCAGGGCAAAAAGACAAATATTATCATGCCTCAATCAAATGGACTAAACTGTAATATAAAAACTCTGAATTGAAGTAGAGAGCATGGATTATCAGGTTAGGGCCTATTGTAAAGGTTCCTAGATTATAAGCTCTTACAGTGTTCACATATATTCAGGAGGTGTAACTGTTATTTCTAAATTCTGAGATACTGGGTGTTTGTACATAACATGGTCATTCTCAGAAACTTTGGGTATTTATTGACACATGAGAATCAGAGTTAGAGCTCTGAAGCTATGAAAGTCAGCAGTACCCCATACAGGAACTGTTTAAAGAGTTGAAAAAGTGATCAGACTTTGAGTAGAGATTAATGAAGCTGATCTGGATAGGACTAAGGCATATCAGAATACAGGGTAAAGGACGATATCATCCATATTTTAAAACTTCAACTTCTGTATGAGACTAAAGGGAGAGATGTTTATTGGGTGCAGATTTTGTATTTTGTGTAGTGCACTTCCTAATTTAACTTGTATAGTCAGTTTAGTTGGACACCATAAGTACATGGAATCTTGAATAGGGTGTGAGATTTTGCTAGTTTATCCAGGTTAGTATGATGCCCTGATATATCCCAGAGTAATTCGGGCAGTGAATAAAAAAGTATTTGTGAAAGCCTTCTTTTAGTTTGCTAGCTGCTGGAATGTGAAATACCAGAAACAATGACTTTTAAAAAGGGGAATTTATTAAGTTGCAAATTTACAGTTCTAAGTCTGTGAAAATGTCCAAATTAAGGCACCAAGAAGGGGTTATCTTCACTCAAGAAAGGCTGATGAAGTTCAGGGTTTCTCTTTCAGCTGGAAGGGCACATGAGGTCTGCTAGCTTTCTCTCCTGGCTTCTTGTTACATGAAGCTCCCCTAGGGGCATTTTCCTCCTTCACCTCCAAAGATCACTGGCTGTGTGGGCTCTTTTGCTCTGAAGCTTTGTACAAAATGGTTCCTTTTTTTTTTCACATGGGCAGGCATCAAGAATCGAACCCGGGTCTCTGGCATGGCAGGCAAAAATTTAGCCACCGAGCCACCATTGCACTGCCCCAAAGTGGCTCCCTTTTAAAGGGCTCCAGAAAGCAACTCCACCTTGAATGAATGGAGACAGAGTTCCATGGAAATCATCTAATAAAAAGTTTCATATCTCCATGGGTGATCAAAAAGCTCCCACCCAGCAATATTGAATGAGGATTAAAGGACATGACTTTTCTGGGGTCGACAAGAGATGCAAACCAGCACAGTCCCCTTGGGGGACTGGGGAGAAAGGAGGAAATATTCAACTTCCCCATTTGGAGAATTTCTGATATTCTCAGGAGCAGTGGGGACAAGCAAATCAATAGGCTGAGCTCTCGATCTTGGAGTTTGCTCCTGTGAAACTTTTTCCTGCAAAGGATAGGCTAACCCTACTTAAAATTAGGCATAAGAGTCACCCTTAGAGAACCTCTTTTGTTGCTCAGATGTGGCCTCTCTCTCTAAGCCAGCTCGGCAAGTGAGCTCACTGCCCTCTCTCTTATGTGGGACATGACTCCCAGGGGTGTAAATCTCCCTGGCAAAGTGGAACAGAAATCCCGGGATAAGCTAGGACCCAAAATCAAGGGATTGAGAAAGACTTCTTGACCAAAAGGTGGAAGAGAGAAATGAGACAAAAATAGTCTCTCAGTGGTTGAGAGATTCCAGAGTCAAGAGGTTATCCTAGAGGTAATTCTTATGCATTATATAGATGTCCTTTTTAGTGGTGTATTGGAGTGGGTAGAAGGGAGGACCTAAAACTGTTGAGCTGTGTTCCAGTAGCCTTGATTATTGAAGATGAACATTTACAGTGTGACTGGGTGATTGTGAGAACGTTGTGTCTGATGCTCCTTTTATCCAAGGTATGGACAGATGAGTAAAAAAATATGGATTAAAAATAAATAAATAATAGAGGGGACAAAGGGTAAAATAAATTGGATAGATGGAAATACTCTACAAATACTCAGTGAGAGGGAGGAGTAAGAGGTATGGTATGTATGAGTTTTTCTTTTTTCTTTTTCTGGTGTGATGCACATGTTCTAAAAAATGATCATGGTGATGAATACACAACTATGTGATGATATTGTGAGCCTTTTTGATTGTACACCATGTATGGACTTTATGTGTGTGAAGATTTCTCAGTAAGAATATTTTTAAAAATGTTTTATGCTTTGAAGAACTTTGTTAAGAAAGTAAAAGACAGCCTACTTTCAATGGAAGAAAATTCTTGGAGACCTCATATCTGATAAGGGTTTAATACACAGATATATAAAGAAATCATACAACTCAACAATAAAAAGACAAACAACCCAATTAAAAATGGGAAAAAGACACAAACTGACACTTTTCCAAAGAAGAAATACAAATGACTAAAAAGCACATGAAAAGATGCTCAAAAACACTAGCTTGTAGAGAAATGCAAATCAAAACCACTAATGTGATACCATTTCACACCTACTGGAATGGCCACTATTGAAAAAACAGAAAACTACAAGTGTTGTAGCGGATGCGGAAAAATAGGAAAATTCATTCACTGCTGGTAGGAATATAAAATGGCACAGCTGCTGTGGAAGACGGTTCCGAGGTTCTTCAGGGATTTAAGTGTAGAATTACTACATGGTCTAGCAATCCTGCTACTAGGTCTGTACCCGAAAGAACTGAAGTTGGGGATTTGAAAAGACATTTGCACAGCAACGTTCATGGCAGCCCTTTTCCCAGTTGCCAAAAGATGGAAGCAATCCAAGTGCCCTTCAACCGATGAATGGGTTAATAAATTGTGGTGTATTCATACAATGGAATATTTTTCAGCTGTAAGGAGGAATGAAGTCCTGATGCATGCGCCAGCACGGATGATCCTTAAGGACATTATGGTGAGTGAAATAAGCCAGACACAAAAGGAAAAATACTGTATAATCTCAATGATAGGAACTAAATATAATACGCAAACTCGTCGAGTTAGAATCTAGAATAGAGATTACCAGGAGAGAGAATGGAGACAGAGAATGGGGAGGTGATGCTTAATTTGTGCAGAATTTCTAGTTAGGTTGGCTGTCAATGTTTGGGAATGGATAGTCATGAAAATAACACATCACTGTGAGCGTAATTAACAGCACTGAGCCATGACGCTCGATGTGATTGAAAGGGTAGTTCTGCGTGGTGCATGTTACAGACGGAAAGTTAGAAGATACAACATGGGACTGTAACAGTGAACCCTGTTATGGACACGGCTGTGGTTAATAGTACAAATATAAGAATGTTCTTTTATGAATTATAACAAATAAGCATCACTATTATAAGGTATTAATAATAGGGTGGTTTATGGGAAAATACACCTCGTGCAAACCGTGGACTTCTTCCATCTATTGTTACAAAGGCACCACACACTGCAAAGTGTGTGCGATGGGCAGCATGTGGGACGCTGTTGTTTTTACATGACTTTTAGTAAACCTACAACTTCTGTAATTAAAAAAAATAAAAAACTAGAATTAAAAAAATCATTATGCAAAATGAAAGAAATCAGACACAAAGTACTACAAAGCGTATGATTACATTTGTATAAAACATAAATAAATAAATATATAGAGACAGAATTTGCAGGGCTGGGGAAGGATAGAGGGATTGAGAGGTGACTGCTAAGAGGTTTTTCATTTTGGAATAATGAAAATGTTTTAAAATTGATTGTGGTGATGAATGCACAATTCTGTGATTATGTTAAAAGTCACTGATTATACACTTTGGATGGATTGTGTGGGATGTGAATATATCTCAATAAAACTGCTTTAAAAAAACAACAAAAAGAAAAAAGAAGATACAATGATAATGATAACATCTGTCAACATAGCCTTAAATATATAAATCAGCTACTAACAGGACTAAAGACAGAAAAAGATGAATCAAAAATTGTAATCATGAGATTTTATATGCCCCTCTCAGAAAATGATAGACCAAGCAAGAAAAAAAGCAAACATAGGAAGATTTAAACAGTGCAATTAACAGACCATAATGTATTTATTTGTTTATTTATGGATCTATGTATACGTATATATTTGCAAAAATCATGTATTAAACCATGAAAAATGCCATTATAAATTTCAAAGAATCAACATCACAGAGATTATAGTTCTTTGATCATAATGTAATAATAATAATAGCAATACAGAATAATAGTACCTTGTCTCCTGATCTGATTTATTGAAAGCTAAAAAAACTGACTACTAAATGATGTTTGGGTTAAAGAAGGAATAATAAGAGAACTTTAAAAATACATAGAACTAACATTTAAAGAAAAATTTCAAAATTGTGGGAGATAAAACAGCACTGAGAGAAAAATTATAGCTTTAAATCTTTTATCTGAAAACAAAAAAAAGGAGGGGGGAAATGAGTGAATTTTAAGAAAACCCAAGAAGGAAAGAAAGACTAAAGATAACTCTAAAAAGTCAATGAAACAGAAGACAAAAGAATGAGAGAAAGAAAAGATTAAGACAATTTAAAATGTATTCTTAGAAAAGATCAATGAGCTCCAGTAGCCATTGAGACTAGCTCGACAAAAGAATAAGAGAGAGGCGAGAAAAAGACAACACTTCAGATGACGAAGGGGAAGAAGGACAGATGGAAGGAGGGTGAGGAAGACCCACCGGGAGGCCATCCTTACAGCGGCCCCACAGCTGGACTGCGAGGAGGCACCCCGAAGGCGGCTAGGTTGGGGCGTCAGAGCCCGTGGGGCGGGAGGGGTCCGTGCAGGGGAGGGGATGGGCGGGTGACCGGGGCGGTTGATCACAATTACGAAAGAGTGATATAAATATGGAAACGGAGAAAATGAGATCGAACTCTGGGATTGGAATTGGTGATATTAGTGCAAACTTAGTTTTCAGTATAGATAGACAGATAGACAGACAGATGGACAGAGACAAATCTTCTTAAGATTTATCCTGGAATGAAAGTAACTTGGTAAACTTACATAATACAAATGTACAGCACATACCATCAAGGTAGAGAAACTTTGAATGCATCCTTTATTTTTTGGGTGCATGGTCCAGGAATCGAACCTGAGCCTCCAGCGTGAAAGGCGGGTATTCTAACCACTGAACACAGCCGTGCGCCCTATGGATGTGCCCTTTTTAAGCCTGGTAAAACAGTAAATATGCCTGCTAGCCTGGCTGGAACAGAAGAGAGTCTGGAGGTGCTGCCTGAGGCACGAAGACACGAAAAAGCTGGCTTAGAAGGGAATAAGCAAACTGTCAGAGTCAACGTTTGAGCTAATACAAAGTTCAGCAGAGGTGCCAGTACAGGATAACTAGCATTCCTCAACACCAGCATGAGCCAACTAGAAAATATAGAAAGTAATATATCATTTACAATGACTGTAACCATAAATTATTTAGCAATTAAGCTAAGAAAGAAGGCACAAGAATTTTACTGACAAAGGTTAAAACACAGAAGAGCTCCTGAATTAACAGTGATATTACCATGAGTGTGGCATCCTTGCTTAAAAGTATAAAGATGTCAATTTTCATGAAATCAGTTTATAAATTCACAATTCCAACCAAAATTTCATTAGGACCTTTGAAATGACTTAAAACTACTGTAAAATTTATAAAGAAGAATAAAGAGTTTGTTCACAAATTACCAAGTAAATTTTGAAAAAAGAAGAGCAAAGTTGGCTCATTCCACCAGATTTTGAGACATGCTATGAAGATGCAGTAAGAGGGCGAGTGAGGCAATGCAGACTAAATAGACTAAACTCCTGACTTCTCAATAACAAGCCCACGTTTGTGTGGAACTGGAAATATGATGCAGGCGATGCTGCAGATGCATGAGGGAAGGGAAGATAGTTTATAGGTGGTGATGGGAAAACCACCTGCCAGAGAGAAAAAGTTGGCCCACTGAAGGCCATACACAGAGGTGTACTCATAGATTGAAGGTCCAAGGGTGAAAGATAAAACTTTGAAGCAAAGCTAAAAGAAAAAAAAGTGAGAGAATATCTCTGTGACCCTGGAACAAGAAAGGACTTCTTAAATTTAAATAAGACCCCCAGAGTAGAAACCACATGGCAAAAATTGTGGTTGTATCAAAATTAAGGATTTCTATTCGACAAAGTATACCATAGATAAAATTAAAAGAGAGCTGTTCGACTGCAGTGCATCAAACTGACTAGGGAAACGAAAGCAGCAAAGATAAGTGAATCTAAAAGGGAAAATGGGCAAGGGAAATCTCCATGACTTAGAAGAATAAAAATGTTCTAATTCACTAGCAAGTATAAAGTGAAATAGATATAAAGAAAAAGACACAAGTTTATGCCATCAAATTGACTAAAACGGCAAATAAATAACAGCTAGAGTCAGAAAGGCTGTGGAGAAATGAGAAAGCTACTACTGAAGAACAATAAAAATAGTTTTTGTTTTAAAATTTATTTATTTAAAATTTATTGTTTTAAATTTACTTAAAGATAGTGTTCTGCTAAATTTGTCTACATTCTATAACCCACATTTCCATTGATGGATACTATGCCAGTTTGAATCTGTTGTGGACCCTTGAAAAGCCATGTCCTTTAATCCTCATTTAATATCGCTTGATAAGAGCTTTTTGAGGGTGGCTGCCATGGCTCAGCAGGCAGAGCTCCGACCTGCTGTGCTGGAGGTCTGGAGTTCGATCCCTGGTGCCTCCTGCCCATATGCAAATTAAAAAAAAAAAAGAGCTTTTTGACTGTTTCCATGGAGATGTGACCCACCCAATTGTGGGTAGTCACTGTTGATTAGGTGGTTGTCTCCACCCATTCAAGGTGGGGTTGCTTACTGGAGCCCTGTGCCAGTTTGAAAGGATGTATGTACCCTAGAAAAGCCATGTTTTAATCCTAATCCCATTTTGTAAAAGCAGCTGTTTCTTCTAATCCCTCTTCAGTACTGTATGTTTGAAACTGTAATTAGATCATCTCCCTAGAGATGTGACTCAATCAAGAGTGGCTGTTAAGCTGAATTAGGTGGTGACATGTCTCCACCCATTCTAGGTGGGTCTTGATTAGTTTACTGGAATCCTATAAAAGAGAACAACAAGAGAGAAAGCCAGGAGATTTTGAGAGAGCAGAATGACATAGCCGCAAGAAGCAGAGAGTCCACCAGCCAGTGACCTTTGAAGATGAAGAAGGAAAATGCCTCCCAGGGAGCTTCATGAAACAGGAAGCCAGGAGAGAAAGCTAGCAGATGATGCCATGTTTACCACATGCCTTCCAGCTGAGAGAGGAACCCTGACTATGTTCGCCATGTGCCTTCTCAGCTGAGAGAGAAACCCTGAACTTCATCAGCCTTCTTGAACCAAGGTATCTTTCCCTGGATGCCTTTGATTGGACATTTCTATAAACTTGATTTAATTGGGACATTATCTCGGCCTTAGAACTGTAAACTAGCAACTTATTAAATTCCCCTTTTTAAAAGCCATTCCATTTCTGGTATATTGCATTCCTGCAGCTAGCAAACTAGAACAAGCCCTTTAAGAAGAAACTTTTTTTTCTCTTTACCATCTTCTTTACCCCTCCTTCTCATTGACCACTAGTATTTCAGTCTACTCAATTTATTTTAACCTTTGTTCCCCCTATTATTTGTTTATTTTTATCCATATTTTTTTACTCATCTGTCCATACCCTAGATAAAAGGAACACTAGACACAAGGTTTTCACAATCACACAGTCACATTGTAAAAGCTACATTATTATCCAATCATCTTCAAGAAACAAGGCTACTGGAACACAGCTCAACAGTTTCAGGTACTTCCATTTAGCCACTCCAACACACCATAAACTAAAAAGGGGATATCTATATAATGCATAAGAATAACCTCCAGGATAACCTCTTATCTCTGTTTGAAATCTCTCAGCTACTGAGACTTTATTTTGTCTCATTTCTCTCTTCCCCCTTTTGGTTGAGAAGGTTTTCTCAATCCCTTGATGCTGGGTCCCGGCTCATCCCAGAACTTCTATCCCACATTGCCAGGAATATTTACACCCCTGGGAGTCATGTCCCATGTGGCAGGGAGGGCAGTGAGTTCACTTGCCATGTCGACTTAGAGAGAGAGAGAGAGCGAGGCCACATCTGAGCAACAGAAGAGAATCTTTGGGGATGACTCTTAGGCCTAATTTTTAGTAGGCTTAGCCTATTCTTAGCAGGAATGAGTTTCACAGGGGCAAACCCCAAAATCGAGGGTTCGGCCTATTGATTTGGTTGTCCCCACTGCTGGCGAGAATATCAGAAATTCTTCAAATGGGGAAATTAAGTATTTCCTCCTTTTTGCCCAGTGCCCCAAGGGGACTTTGCAAATACTTCTTTATTCATCGCCCAAATCACTCTGGGATTTATTGGGGTATCACACTAACCTGGAAACCAACAAAATCTCATGCCCTATTCAAGATTTCGTGTACTTATGGTGTTCAATTAAACTGACCATACAAGTTAAATTAGGAAATGCACTACCCAAAATATAAATTTTGCACCAAATAAACACTTCTCCCTTTAGTCTCATGCAGTAGTTGAAGTTTTAAAATATGGACAATATCATCCTTTACCCAGTCTTCTGATATACCTTAGTCCTATCTAGATCAGCTTCATTCATATCTCTACTCAAAGTCTGACCACTTTTTCAACTCTTTAAACAGTTCCTGTATGGGGTACTGCTGACTTTCATAGCTTCAGAGCTCTAACTGTGTGTCTCAGATGTCACATAAATACCCGAAGTTTCTGGAAAAGACCATGTTATATATAAACATCTCAGGATCTCAGAATTTAGAAATAACAGTTACACCTCCTGAATATATGTGAACACTGTAAGAGTTTATAATCTAGGACCCTTTACAATAGGCCCCAACCTGATAACCCACACTCTCAACTTTAGTTCACTGAATTTTTATATTATAGTTAGTTCTTATGATTGAGGCATGATAATATTTGTCTTTTTGTTCCTGAAATTTCATTCAGCATACAGCCACCCAGTTGCATGCCTCACACCTTCGATCCTTCTTGCGGTGGTGCTCAGTAGTCCATTGTGTGTATACACCATCGTTCCCCCTTCCTACTTCGTTCCCCCTTCCTTACCTCCTTCGTTTTACCCTTAGGCCACCTCCATCCATTGTGGATCAGGAACACTTCTGCCATAAACACATGTGCAAATGTCCATTCATGTCCCTACACTCAGTTCCTCCAGTGGAGGAACTGAGCATATACTGAGCAGTGGTTTCAGGATCATATGGCAAACCCACCCCTAGCCTCCAGTGGAACCACCACACTGCAAGAGGGAACCATTTTGGAAAAAGGTTTAGAGCCACCAGAGCCAGGAAAGCCTATGCAGCCAGAGATGTTTGGAGAGGAAGAAGGAAAACGCCCCCGGGGGAGCTTCATGAAACAAGCGGCCAGGAGAGAAAGCTAGCAGACCTCACCATGTGCCCTCCCAGCAGAGAAAGAAACCCCAAACTTCATTGTGTATTCCAGCAGCTTTCAAACTAGAACAGATACTATTCAGAGAAACTCTCCAGCAGGCCTCTAAGAAAGTGGGTATGAGGCTCTCCATTGCAGCATTGTTGGTGGGACGAGGAATTGGAGGCTACATTAAGGGAATGGAAAAATAAAATGGAATCCCATGTGGCCATTGGAGGCAATGAACTAGATACACAAGTGATGACATGAATAGATGCTAAAAACAAAGTGTTAAGTGAAAAAAGAAAAAGCATGAGATTTATAGCATAATCTTTTATGTAAATTAAGACATATCCACAGAATGATAAAAACTTTTGCAAAGATATATGAGTTTTTGGTTTATATATCTAATGTATTAGAGTAGGTGTCTAGTGGGGGAAGGTGATGAGAGCAGGGATCAGGGATGAAGGGAGAACATTACCCAGCTAGAAGCTGGGAGGCCACATAGCACAGAGTTAACAGCATGGACTCCACCTGGGTTTGAATCCCTGCTCTGCCCCTTGCTAACTCTGGTAACTTTGGTGAGTAAACATAATGGCGGTACGTAGGTATCCCCACAGTATGAACGTCTGGAAGTTAGCCTCCAAAGATGGCCCCACACAGTTCTGCCCCTCCCTGTCAGCACATGTGGCTCCTCCATCAAGAAGACGGGCGGTGACTGCTTTGACCAATAGAATGTGAGAGGAAGTGACTTGCCAGGACTTCCAAGTCCAGCCATTAAGCAGGCCAGGAACTTCCTCTGCCCTGGAACACTGAGATGTGACGGGGAAGCCCTTGATACTGAGATGTCATGCCAAGAGACAGACCATATGGAGGAAAACTTGTGCCATCTGACAGCAGTTACATGAGACGTCCATGTGCAACCAGAGAGGCACTGTGCAGCTGAGCCCCAGCCAACCCAAGGAATAGTGAGACAAAATAAAATGGCTGTTCTAGACATCCTATGTTTTGGGATGGCTTATTATGCAGCAAATAGATAACTGAAACAATGAGTTTAATAATAGTACATACCTCATAAGGCTGTTAGGAAGATTAAACAAGGTAATTTTCAAAGTGCTGAATAGTACATGGTCCATGAGTAGTGCCTGGCAAAATATATGTATTTGCTGTATAAAATAGGACAGGGACCCACATGTGGATGGTGAAAGAAACTGTGACATGGAGTATGATTAACATTCATGCTCCATGACACAGGATGATTGAGTTCATCATACTCCGTGACACAGTTAACTCAATTCTTTTGTACCTGATGTCCACAATAAAGCAATATAAAACCTCTGATAGGGTCCATATGCTCATTTCCATGAAGAGGCAACTCCAGCCCAGGCAGGTGGAGTGTGTCCCAAAATGGAGTGTCCCAAACTGGAGTGGGACTCCTCAAACTGTCACTCCTTCTTGACTATATTGTTTTGCTTTGGGTACAGAACTTAAATCCACAAGAAAATACTAGATGTATGACCATGGTGGCTTATGAGTCCCTCATTTTGGGAACACAGACCATCGGTGGACTATATTTGTTTTCCTTTGCAGCACTTGATCCAGAGCTAGAATTAAAAAAAAAAAAAAAATCTGTAGTGAATTCTCACTTAGCCACAGGCACTGCTATCAGGAAATGAATGGATAATTGAACCCTACACATAATTTAAGGATCCCTACTAAGTTAGGAATTTCAGAAATTCTTTGTACTCACAGTTCTTTGTACTCCCAAGCCTAGTGCTCAGTCAATAGCTGTTGATTATTTAAGTTGACTCCCTCTTCTTTCAAAAATAATTTGAAACAATTTGTTTATGGTCCTTCAAGAATTTACCAGGGAGGGGCCAAGATGGAGGCTTAGCAATGTGCGCATTTTAGTTCGTCCTTCAGAACAACTACTAAATAACCAGAAACAGTACAGAACAGCTCCTGGAGCCACGACAGTGACCAGACACACAGTGTACCCCAGTCTGGACCAGCTGGACCGGCTGCGAGTCTCCGGAACCGTGAGTTCCCCAAGCCGCGGCGGCCGGCACCCGGCACCCGGCACCCCTCCCCCACAGGTGGCTTCCTGGAGGGAAAGGAAAGAGACTCTAACAGTAGCATGGACTGAGTCCAACCAAACACCAATTGTGGCATTAATAAACAAATTCTGACTACTAAAAATAGGCCCCCAGCTCAGGTGAAACTGGTTAAGGTGGAGGTCGCTTAGTGGGCTAACCGAAAAAGAGGAAAGGGGACGAAACGAAGGTTTTTGTGGCTGTTTCTGTGGAAGCTTGTCTGCCTCTGGGTTCAGCGGTGGGACTACTCGGGCTGCAACTGCCCCAGGCATAGGCAGAAACGGACTGCTTTCAGGGCTGTCTCCCACCTGTGCCTTCCCCAGGGGAGGGGTGAAGCCCAACTTAGGTGGAATCTCTCTCTCAAGGAATTCAGACCTCAGGGCTTGGCAATTTGAAGCCATTAAAACCAGCCTACAGCCTCTCCTCTGTCTCCACCACGCCCCCAGCAGGGAGAGTCTTCCAAAGTTAAAGGAGTCACAACATCTTTTGCTGGTGGGACCCCCAGACAGACAAGAACCACATACTGGGCAGGATAAGAAAAACAGAGCCCAGAGACTTCACAGGAAAGTCTTTCAACCTGCTGGGTCTCACCCTCAGGGAAAACTGACGCAGGTGACCCCTTCCCCCTGATAGGAGGACAGTTTAGTCCGGGAAAACCCAGCTGGAGTCTGTAATACCTATGTAGACCCTCCTAAGGGTGGGGAGGGAAAAGGTACCTTACAAGCAGGACAAGAAACAAGAAAACAAGAACTGAAAAATTACCCTCTGTTAAACAAAACTTAAGCTAGAGGCCTAGAAAAAGCTGAACTGAAGGTCAAAGAACAGATAGACAACAAACTCATCTAGTAAGAAAACCCTAGGTAAGATAAGTGAAAGCAATCTTCAGAATAAACTAATTAAGGTAATTAAATGTCTAGACACCAGCAAAAAATAACAAATCGCACCAGGAAAATTGAAGATATGACCCAGTCAAAGGAACAAACCAATAGTTCAAATGAGATACAGGAGCTGAAACAACTAATTCAGAATATACAAACAGAAATGGAAAACCTCATCAAAAACCAAATCAATGAATTGAGGGAGGACATGAAGAAGGCAAGGAATGAACAAAAAGAAGAAATGGAAAGTCTGAAAAAACAAATCACAGAACTTATGGGAATGAA
>PVIY010041985.1:0-21257 GCA_004026745.1 Myrmecophaga tridactyla | reverse complement strand
AAGATTCATGTAGGGTGGGTGGAGACAGTCTCCACCTAATCAAGTTTAATACCCACAGTTGATTGAGTCACGTCTCCGTGGAGATAACTTGAGTTTCTAACCTATAGTGCTGAATAAGGATTAAAAGAAACCGTTGCTCCCTCAAGACTGAATAGGATTAAAATATGGCTTGTCTAGAGTAAAAAAATCTTTTCAAACCAGCACACTGATGTTCTGGAGAGGCTGGGCCCTCTAGGCTTCTGGATTTATCTGGTCCAGGGACCCATCTGGAAGTTGTAGGATTCTGGAACCCTAGTGCATGGAAGCTTTGTAGAATCTTTTATATTGCCCAAGGTGTTCTTTAGGATTGCCTGGAATGGTTTTGGTTGGGGTTTGGCAAGTTATGATAAGTAGCAATGTCTAACTGAAGCTTGCATAAAAGTGACCTCCAGAGTAGCCTCTCGACTGTATTTGAACTTTCTCTACCACTGATACTTTATTAATTACACTTCTTTCCCCCCTTTTGGTCAGGATGAAATTGTTGATCCCACAGTGCCAGGGCCAGACTCATCCCTGTGAGTCATCTCCCATGCCTCCATTTCACCCCTGGATGTCATGTCCCACATAGGGGTAGAAACCAGGTTCTTTTAATCCAGTCTTATGGGGGCAGATCCATCATTGGGTGGGACATTTTGGTTAGGTTGTTTCCATGGAGATGTAACCCTACCCATTCAGGGTGAGTATTAATCTGCTTACTGGAGTCCTATAAGAGGGAGTTCTTTTGGAGAAAGCACAGACTTTTGGAGACAGAAAATACCCTAGTAGATGCTAAGCTGAGATGAAATCCAGAGTTTGCACCAGAGAAGCTAAGAGAGGGCCTGCAGACGCTTAGAGAAAGAAAATGCCCCAGGAGCGGCCATAAGGGACATACAGGAGCTGAGAAAGTCATTTTGAAACCAGCCCAGGAGAGAAGGGCCAGTAGATGTCATCATGTGCCTTTCCATGTGACAGAGAAACCACAGACACAATTGGCCTTTCTTGAGTGAAGTTATCCTCTTGTTGATGCCTTAAGTTAGTAATTTTCATGGCCTTAGAATTGCAGATTTGCAACCTAATAAATTCCCTTTGTAAAAGCGAATCCATTTCTCATATATTGCATTCTGGCAGCATTAGCAAACTGAAACAGTATATCAATGAAAGAAATGAAAACACAGAATGTGAAAATTTGTGCAATGCAGGTAAAACACTTCTGAGAGTGAAAATTATAGTGCTAAATGCTCATATTAGAAAGATTTTAACCAACTATCTAAGTTCTTTACTCATGAAAGTAGAAAAAGAAGAGCAAGGTAAACCTCAAGCATGCAGGGGAGAAATAATAAATATGAGAGCAGAAATCAATGAAATTGATAATAGCAGAATAACAGAAAATCAGTGAAACAAAGAGCTAGTGTTTTAAAAAGTCAATGAATATGATAAAACACTAGCAAGACAGACAAAGATAAACAGAGATAAGACACTACTCATTAAAATCAGAAAGGCAACTGTGGAAATAACAAGATATCCTGCATCTACTGAAAGTATGATAAAGGAACATGATGAACAATTCTACATTCACAAATTCAACAGGTTAGAAGAAATGGACTAATTTATCAAAATTATGTAAACAGGGCCAATATGAAAATGATAATATGAATGCTTGAGTTATGAAAGAAATTGAATTTGTAATCGAACACCTTCCTAAAAAGACATCTCCGTACCCAGATAATTTCACTGGAGAATTTACCAAACATTCAAAGAATTAACACCAGTGTTTACACAAACTTCCAGAAAATGGAAGAGGAGGATGCACTTTCCAACTTACTTTATGAAGCTATTTTTGTTTCTGACACCAAAATCACAGAAGGCAGCACAAAAAATACAACTACAGGTAAATATATCTCATATACTTGGATGCAAAAATGCTCTTCAAAATTTTAGCAAATCTAATCTAGCAATTTTCAACAATATATGAAAATAATAAAATACTATGGTCAAGGGGGATTTATTCTGTTTACAAGGCTGGTTCAATATTTGAAAAAAAAATCAATGCATTCCATTGATAGAAGAAAAACAGAAGAAACAAAAACCATATCATCTTGTCAAGTGATGCAGAAAAAGCATTTGACAAAGTTCAATGCTCATTAAGGATAACAGCTCTCAGAAAAGTAGGAATAGAGGGAACTTCTTCAAGTTGATAAAGAACATCTACAAAACATCTATGGCTAACATTATTCTTAATGGTGAAAGACTGTACACCTTCTTTCTAAAATGGAGAACAAAGCAAGGATTTCTGCTTTCACCATTGGAGAACAAAGCAAGGATTTCTGCTTTCACCATTCTTATTCATGATAGTACTAGAAGTTCTAGCCACTGTAACGAGGCAAGAAAAGGAAATAAAAATGAATACAGATTGATAAGGAAAAGTAACACTATCTCAAGTCACAGAAAGCAGTATTGTCTATTCAGAAAATCATAAATAATCTACAAAAATAAATAAATCCTCTTAGAAATAATACATGAGTTCATTAAGTTGCAGGATACAATATCAACCTTAAAAAATCAATCATATTTCTATATACTGACAATAAACCCAATTTAAAATGCAATACCATTTAAAATTGAACCAAAGAAAATGAATACTCAGGAAACAAATCATATCAAGAAATATATGATGAAAATTACAACATTTTGATGAAAGAAAATCAGGTAAAACCTAAATACTTGGAGAAAGAGACCGTGTTCATGGATTGTTCCTTGTCCATGGAGACCATGTTCATACATAGTAAAAATGTCAATTCTCTCTAATTCTTCTCATACATTTACTGCAATTCATATCAAAATCATAGCAAAATTAACATACTCTTAAAAACCTGATGAATCAAAGAAGAAATCACAAGGGAAATCATAAAATTCTTAGAGATAAGTGAAAAGGAAAATACAACATACAAAATCTATGGGATGTGGCAAAGGCAGAGCACAGAGGGAAATGTACAGCTGTAATTAACTAAAATAATTTTTTTGTGTATGAAAGACTCTATTAAGAAAATGAAAACTCAAATTACAGCCAGTGAGGAAATATTTGTAAATTGCATCTCCAATAAATGTCTTGCATCCAGAATAGATACATAACTCTCAAAACTCAACCTTAAAAAACAACAGTCTAGTTAGAAAATATGCAAAAGACACACACACACAAAAGGTGTGCACGGACATTTCACCAAAAGGATATATAAATGGCAAATGAGCACATGAAAAGAAGCTCAACATCATTAGCTGTTAAAAAATGCAAATTAAAAACCACAATGAGGTATCTCTACATACTTATCTAATTGGGTAAAATGAAAAATAATGCTAACACCAAATCTTGATGAGGATTCAAAGAATGGATCACTCATACTTCGCTGGTAGGAATATAAAATGGTACAATCACTTTGGCAAATTGGCAGTTACCTTTAAAATTAAGGGTGGGTTTAATAAATGACCCAGCAATTTCCCTGTTCAGCATATATCCCAGGGGAGCAAAAACTTATCTTCGTGCATAAATGTGTATATGAAGGTTCATAGAAGCTTTATTCATAATAGCCCCAAATCAGAAATAACCTGGACGTTGTGTAATGGATAAATGGTTAAACACACTGTGGTATGTCCACATCATGGAATATAAAGAAGCAAACTATTGACACACACAACATCTTAGGTGAACCTCAAGGAAATTATGCTTGATGAAAAAGACAGTTTTGAAAGGATGTATAGTATATGTATCCATTCACAAAACATTTGTGACATAATGTAGTTACAGAAATGGAGAAAAGATCAGTGCTTGCTGGGGTTAGAGATGGGAGGGAGCGTATGGCAATAAGGGAATAGAGGGAGTTTTGTTGTGATGCCACAGTTAAGTATTTTGATTCTGGTGATAGATACACAAAGCTACACGTGATAATTTGCATAGAGCTACTCAAACACTCACACATACACACAAATGAGTGGTATATAACAGGTGAAATCTGAATAAACTCTATGAATGTGCCAATGTCAATTCCCTGCTTTCATATCTTAGTATAGTTGGGTAAGATGTTAATTTGGGGGAAGGGTGAGTGAATGGTGCATCTAACTTCCCTGTACATTTCCTTGCCCCTTCACGTGACTCTATATTTATTAAAAAGTTTTAAAATAAAAACTGCAAATAGACTGAAATGCGTTCCTAGAGGTTAAACTGCCAATTTGCCAACATCCAGGAGGTTAAAGAGGCAAGTCCTGTTTCCTTCTTTGTCTTCCTCTAACCTTTTCTGGAGGCACCATTTTGCACACAGCCCCATCAACCATATGATTAGAATGGCAACGATTTTAAAACATGAGAGATTTTCCTTTTAAAAATATGAACATAAGGTTTCTCTCTTCCAATGTTCTCTAGGTCTTTTAGTCCCACACCAAGTTCTTCACAGTGAGTGTACAATGCATTTACAGATTCGCTTTATTCTTTTCACACATCTTTGTTGTGCTTCTACTCAGTCTTTGCCATGAGCACACAGCTGAACAAGACATGGTCCTTGCTTCCTCAGAGATGACAAACTAACGTGGAACAGTCAAAACATAAAACATAAATAGGAAATGATGATAAATTCTGATAAGAGGTTTAAAGTCAACAGAAAAGGTATTGAAATGGACATATTCTCTTTTAAGGACAAAAGTCATGTCTTTTACTTTTACCTTTTTCTACCCTATTATTCCCTCTCTAAGAATGACTCCAACAAAACTATTAGCATAATGCTGATCAAATCTATGAGTTACTTTAACCCTAAAAATATTTATAAAGCACCTTATGTGCATTCAGATCTGGAAAGACTTAAATTTGGAACAAAAATATCCAATAGATGATAGCAATATACTATATATGAGGAATATAAGACAAATTTGTGTAATAAGAAAATTAAAAAGAAATTTCAGACTAAATAGAGAATGGAAGAAAATATAACATGTATAACAGCCAAATATTTTGGTATTTGAGGCTGCCATGAGAAAATAGATCAAAGGAGAAAAAAACAAGGATGTTAAGAAAAAAGAATAGGAAAAAAGGTCAAGTAGGAAGCTCACTTAGCCTGGAAGCTGGGCTTTTTTCCTTGCAGCAAATGTCAGTTTTGTAATTGGACATGGTGGCAATGTATTTATTACCTGTGCTCAGAATGCTGAGAGGAATCCCTCACACACCCACAGCTTCAGATAATGCTTTACTGGGAACTTATCTTTCACGTATTTCCTAAATTCCTGTAGAATAGGGTTATATTTACAGGACATATTTCATTCTCCAATAAACATTTTAAATTACCTCTGGGCTCGACTTTTATTTTACATCTTTAAAGTATCTAGATTTTAATAGCTTTGCATATTTTATTATTTATGCCCATTACTTTTAAACAATGAAACCGTGATCATTCTTTTACCCCGTCATAATCTTTCCCTGCATCTTGTTCGCATTAATTTGAGACTCCAAATTGTACTTTGTTGTCTTTAGCGAGAGGTCAGAGGGACTCCCAGGGCTCATTTCCCCGGAGCCCCCAGGCCCCCTCAGGTGGGGCTGGGTCTTGGAGTGAGACGTGTGTGTGGACAGCAGATTTGGACCCCAGTGGGGTGTCCAGTGCTGCTCCCTGGGTCTCCTGAGACACGGCCTGCGGGCGTGATGGAAAGGCTGGGGAGCCGAGGGACGGGCGTCCGGGCATTCACGGAAGTGGGGCTCAGGTACTGCAGGTCACCAAGCCCAGCCGCTCAGGGCTGACGCCCCTAAGGGCAAGTTTGAAGGGAAAAAGGGGATCGCCCCCGTTACGAGAAGGGAAAGGGGCCTTTCCGCCACCACCTCCCTTCTTGAGAAGCCGAGTGCGGTTCTTGGACCGACCGCTGCGCAAAGCAGGAGCGGCAAGCACCGCCTTTGCCAGGACTGGCCGCTGCCCGGCACGTTGCTCTCTGAGCTTCCTTAGGCCTCCGGGAAGGCAAGGGACCGGGGGTCGCGGAGGGGACCGGAACCCGGGCCCCCGTGAAGTCTACCCGCCTGAGAATGGACCTGCAGGCATTCAAACCCCGGACCTTCGCAGGCGCGCGGGGAGGGCGAGGCCCCCAGGGGCCGGCGGGCAGATGGCTCCAGCTCCGGCCCGAGGGGCGGGGGGCGGGTAGGGACCGGGGCTGGGCACGGGCCTGGGCACGGCCGCAGGGCAGCCGCGGGGCGCGAAGGCAGAGGGACAAGTGTCCCTACCCCCTTCTCCCAGCCTGCGTTCCCACGGCGCCTCCCTCTGGCTACGCCAGCCAGCGCTCAGCGGTGCCGGGGGCCTGGAGCGGGGGCCCCGCCTCCTGAGCGCACCGTGGGCAGGGCGGGCGCACGGCCCCGGCTGCAGGGGTGGGCGGAAAGAAGAGCCCGCGCTACTACTGTCCGGGAGCAGATCGCAGAGCTCGGAAGGGCAGTCGGCGTACGCCTCTGCCTGTGCACACTGCCCTTCCGACGACTCAGAAAGCGCCCGCCACCAGCACACCCAGGAGCGACGCGGCTGCCGCGTGCGTGTCCCTCCCCGCCGCCCTGCCTTGCAGCGTGCCTGGCTCAGGGTGCGTGTGCCTGAGGAGCACACCGCCAAACGTGGATGCTCGGTTTGGGGGAGTCAGGGGGATAAACGAAACAGCCCTTCGGCAGCATCTGAAGTGGAGGCATTAACTGATTGTAAAAACCAGACGCTAAAAATAATGATAGTACTGGCTCAGTGGCAGGGTTCTCGCCGGCGATACCGGAGACCCGGCTTCTATTCCCGCTGCCTGTCCATGCAAAAATAAATAAATAAATAATAGTAAAAATGAAATAAAATTAAAAGCAAGGGAATTTGCAGCAAAGGGAGAAGAGTGCTTCAATTTATAAAAAAAAAAAAAAACCCTACAAAAACTTGTAAGATGAAGACTTTTTTTAGTCTAGTCATTTATGAGAATTCCAGAAAAAAATAGAAAGAAAAGCAACTTTAAAGCAGCTCAGACTGGATCAGAAAACTGTCCAGAAAAAAAATCCTATTTTTACAGAGAAAATCAATATAATGAGTGATTACCTATTACTCTCACCTGACAGGTGTGTGACTGAGGTTGAGTGTTTTTCTGCCTTCTGGAGAAGGTCAGGGTTCTCCCCTTACTATAGAAACTATTACGTTAACTCTCCTTTAAAAACTGGAAGCATTTTATTAGGAAATGGAGAAAACCAAACAGGGGATGAAAATCTTCACTAAACATGTTTCCTATCCCTTTTGGCTGAAACAGGTCTTAATTTTTTAAGTGGCCTCATTAATAGTGATTTACTTCAACATCTGGCGGCTTAGGTTGCTCTTTGAGGCTAACATCTCCTGAGGCGTTTTCCTTCTTCATCTCCAAAGGCCACTGGCTGGTGGACTCTGCTTCTCGTGGCTATGTCGTTCTGCTCTGCTCTCTCTGAATCTCATTCTCCAAAATGTTTCCTCTTTTATAGGACTCCAGAAACTTATCAAAACTCACCCAAATGGGTGGAGACATGTCATCACCTAATCCAGTTTAACAACCACTCATGATTAAATCACATCTCCAGGGAGATGATCTGATTACAGTTTCAAACATACAGTATTGAATAGGGATTATTCTGCCTTTGTGAAATGGGATTTTGATTAAAACATGGCTTTTCTAGGGTCCATACATCCTTTCAAATGAGCACACCCTGCTTCCTTCCCTTTCCCCTCACCCCCCACCCTTACCTGGCAGGCAGCCTTCTTTGGGAGCGGAAGCCGGGAGTTGGGGTGAGGGTGGGGGCTCACCAAGGGTGTGTGGAGGAGGGATGGTGAGGGCTAAAAATTCTACGCATAGTAATTTGCACCCAACACTCTTAAAATTTCTATATTTATGTGAGCTTTGTCATGCCCATAAAAGTATGGAACTTCATGCACTAATTTGAAAATAAATACTCATTGAAGCCATATGCTCAGAAAACTTGTTCCTAATTGTCAGAATGATAGAAATGTTGGAGAACACTGACATGAGCCCAGTTCTGGGTCTTTTTAAAGGAACAGAGGGAGATTCCCTCAGGGCCATGAGCCTTGGACTCCTTCCCCAGACAAACCTATGTGTGGGGTCTGTGGAGAGAAGAGGGGGAGGGCCACAGGAAAACTCTAGAAGAGCCATGTCATGGTTAGGGACATATGTCAACTTGGCCAAGTTGTGGTAGCTGTTTATCTGATTGGGCAAGTACTGGCCTGTCTGTTGCAATGAGGACATTTCATAGGATTAGGTCATGATCAGGTCAGCTGGATCCACAGCTGATTCCATTTGTAATCAGTCAAAGGGGCGTGTCTTCTACAATTAGTGATGCTAAATCTAATCACGGGAAGCCTTCTAAGGAGGACTCAAAGGAGACAGGCCCCATTCCTGCTTCGGCTGGTGAGCCTCTCCTGCGGAGTTCATCCAGACCCTCCATCGGAGTCGTCGGCTTCACAGCCTGCCCTGTGGATTTAGACTCTGCGTTCCTGCGGTCACGTGAGACACTTTTATAAATTTTATATTTGCAAGTGTTCCCTGTTGATTCTGTTTCTCTAGAGAACCCTAACTAATACAAGCCATTTCACCAAACTCTGAAACCCGGCAGGGCGTCAGTCCTGGCCAGCGTCCCCTCCATGGGGAAGGCCGGTCACCCCCCCCACCCACTCCTTGTCCGCTGCAGACGCTGTCAGTTGTGACCTAGGAGGAACCAGCAGTTAGCTGGGTGGGTGCTGCGCCCAGTGGCACACAGGGAGCGCCCAGATCCTGGGAGAAGACTGCAGGACATCTGGAGCTTCCAGGGCTGACAGAGGGGCAGGTCAGGAGCAGCTCGAGGGTGACCCCAGGCCGTGGGCAGCCCCAGTGGAGGGGGTTGAGCCCCGGCACCCGCTGCACCCCGAATAACTGGTGTCGCGGAGATGCGGGGATAGCGCAGGATCAAAGCGAAAGTGGAATGAGTCATGGTGGGTTTCGGAGGATAGAGACCGATTGTAGTGGATGTGGCAGCTACTGAAAAACTTAATATTAGCGTGACAGCGATCCCCCCTGTTCACAAGGGCTGCTGCAGGCAGGGACATTCAGGACAAGTAGTTTTGACTTCTGGGCTTGGCCAGAGACAGGATGACTCGTAAGTAGCGCTACTACCTTTTTGGTGATTTTCTGACTTCTAGGGGCACCACTGGAATGACCAGTTGCTGAAGAGAATTTGGCATTCCTCATTGTATTTCTGGACCCTTTCCAAATTACTTGGTGGGAATGTCTGAGGGAAAATAAGAACGTACTCCTCAAACGTAATCAGCACTTGGGGACCATAATTTTTAAATGGCCTTAAAGTCAAGAATGCAATGGTTTGTATTGATAGAGAATGTGGGAAGTGCCTGTTTTTTTTTTTGTTGTTGCTCTTGAAAGAGGAGAAATCCTGAAAATATGTTTTATATATTAATATTTTAACACTGAAGTTTTATATACAGTGAAAATCTATTTTCTCTCTAAGACAAGGATAGAAAGGAAAAAGAAAATCAGATTTTTATTGACAGTCAACTCTATGCATATACAAACTAGAATAATAAGGGGAGGGAAAGCATCTAGACAAAATTGAACATCAGATCAATATTCTTAATAGTGCAGAATCATTGATTATGCTCCCAAACTGGTATACTGAAAAGGAATTCCACCCACCAGGCAGACCAACCTCAGTGAGGCAGTTTAAACCCAAGCAGATCCATTACCTCAGAGTTGTGAGATTTTAGGGCATGCAGGTAAGAAGGGCTTAATCAGTCCTCACAGTGACAGATGGTCTGTATAGAACAAGTCAGGAAAGAAAAGGATTTCAATTTTGATACCAAAATATCTCTGTGGGACACCTCACCATACGTAAATAATGGTTTCAAATAAGAATGCACACAGGTCGATCCACTGCACCCAGGAATCTTCTGCACCACAAGTGTCATTATTTCCCACACTCTGGGATGGGAACAGAGTGGGGCAGCAGATAAACTTGTCAAGGCAAAGCTAGAAATCAGTAAAGGACTCAAGGAAATTTTTAAAATCTCACTACTTAAGATGCAGCAATCAAAATAAAACATGTCACTGGCCTCTGGTAACATTCTCATTGACGTATTAATAAATGAAAGAATGGTAGAAAACACAGTAAATAGACAAATGTTAAAAAAAAATAAGGACACCTGAAGATTTCTGAAAAAGACCTTTATTTTTAGTTCATCTTAACTGATTTCATGGGTTACCATGTGTATGTTCCTTTTTTTATTAGGGTAAAGTTTTTTCTTCCCTTTACCAACTTATAGCTAATTTAGCATTGTTAAATTCTCGCTGCTTAAAAAACTTGCATTCAGATTTCATGCAGACTGTATATGGAGTGTTTTCATGAATGTCTTCTTCATCTTATATCATTCCTCTTTGAAATCACTGCAGTGGTTTCCTGAAGTAGGGCAATGCATCAGAATGTCCAGCCCACAAGCTTGCAGCAGGAACCCTGATAAATGCAGAAGTTGAAATCTTAAGCAAAGGTTATCAACAGGATTGGGTTAAGAGAGTATTTGGAGAAGGGTGAGAGAAAATCAAAATCATTTTGGTGTGTGTCTTAGAATCCTAAGGCTGCTGTAACAAAGTACCACAAACTAGATGGCTTGAAACGTCAGACATGTATTGTCTCACAGTTCTGGGGGCTGGGAGTCCAAAACCAAGGTGCCGTTAGGGCTGTGCTCCATGGAGCCCATAGATTTCTTCCTTGCTTCTTACAGCTTCTAGAGTTTGCAGCAATCCTTGGTGTCCCTTGGCTTAGAGATGCTTCTCTGCCTTGGTCTCTACGTGGCCTTCTTTCCTGGATGCCTTGTGTCTCCTCTCTCTTTCTTATAAGGACACCAGTCATTTTGGATCAGGGCCCACCCTACTGCAGTTTGGCCTCATCTTAACTAATAACATCTATAAAGGCACTATTTCCAAATAATGCCAGTTACAGGACCAGGGGTTAGGGCTTGAACATGTCTTTCTGGGGCACATAACTCAACCCATAGCCAGCATGTATATGGCTAACATAATATTTACAAATGTTCACATCTTCAAAATATTACAAATGTCATAAAATTTGAGAGTAGTAGCTATAAAACAATCTTATAAATTCCGTTTAACCCAGCCACACCATTTACTCTTTGTCTCCGTTTCATCATCCATACCTTGAATGGGTTTGATTAGGGACCCTGTACATTTTCACTGACCTCTAAAGCTCTACAACTATTTCTCCTGATTGAAGGTGCTTTCTCATGCCAGTTCCTATTTCTGGAATGATCCTTACAGGCTGACTCTGACTCCCAGGGGAGAACCCCTATTCTTCAGCTCTTGCCCCAAACACTGCTTACCACAGGTAGTTTTCTGATTCCCACAACTAGCCACTGTTTGTCTGTTTCTCCCAGTAGGCTGAACGCTCTTTGCCAGCACCAGTGAGGCCTGTCTGACCACACTGCCCATACCTTGTTATAAAATGTTCGGTAAAAACATGTTAAATGATGGAATAAATGAATAAATCCTTTGTAATCTACCTTATGTTTAAATCATACCAATGCAATAATTAAAAAAAAATAGATTCTACTCTTTTAAGTAGCCAAGAAAGTATTTGGGGAAGAATCTGTCAAAGTAAAGTGTTATTTAAAAATCAAATTTAAATGTCACAAAGAATTTTCCAAATTATGAAGTCTAAGGCATTTATTTTATAGGTCAAATAAGACTATACATGCAGCTTTTGAAAACCTGCAATGCAAAATTTAGCTGTTTACAGAATACAAATTAAAATTTTCAAAGTATTAACTCTATTCTGACAAATTCATTTAAATAAAATGATTACCAAATAAATTATTATTTTAATTTTTTTAAGATGTAACGTGCCAGTTATATGGATATATCTCACAAATAGTCTGTTCTGAAAATAAGGAATTATAAATCATTGTTTTTGTAAAAATCTTTGATATGATGAAAAGTTTTTTAAATCATTTGCTCATTAATCAGTATATGTAAAACAGTTGTGTGAAAATAATTCTGCATGCCTACTGACTATTATTTCAATATCAATGACAAAGAAATGTTTTAGCACTCTTGAATTTGAATAGCTCACTTCAGTTTTTGCCAGAAAATACTCTTTAAAGTAGTCAAGAAAAATTAGCATTCTTTTCTAAATCAGTTGCCATCTCCCACATATCAAGAGTCCCCAAAAGATTCTGTCAAAATCAGTTAATTGGTTTGAAGCCTAAATATCTGGCTTCTACCCATCCATGGAGCCTGTCCTTGGGTTTAGGGAATTCCCTGCCCACTCTGCACCTCCACTGGCTGAGTCACCAACTCATCCCAGCCCTCCAGGTTCCATATCTAATTATCATACATTTCAGGATCAGGAAAAGAGGTTTCTCATCAGGAAAACACTGGATGGCTCTCCTATGGATCCACTGTGGGTTTATAATGAGTGATCATTCCATGCTATTTGCCTAGGAACCTTGGAGGGGCATATTAATTTGAATACTTTTTTCTTGTTCCCCATATAAATGAAGATACATCTTAATCTGTAATAAAAAGAATAAAAATTCGTTGAAAACCACAGTTATGCAGTGTATTGAACAGATATTGCTCTTCTGAATAATTGAGAATGCCAGAGTTTACAGTTTAATCTTGATGAAAGGAGCAACTGGGCTTTTAGAAATGTGGCTTGTGTCGCACACTATGCAGTGACAGGAAAAATAGTCTATTTTTATGGTAAGATGAGTATTGTTTACCCTCATCAGGGTGGCATTTAAGCTCTTACATATAAATAAGCTTTTTTGTCTTAAAATTATATAAGCAGTAACCTACAACTTCTCTAATTAAAAAAAATTATATAAGTGCGAATTTTCAGATGCATAAATAGTTTGAAGTGCAGCCTGCAGAGAAGTAAGATGCTCATTAGAAAGAAAAATGGATCAATGCCATGAGAAAAAGAATAGTCATTCCATATGATGAATTCTAATTGTAATATCCAAGAAAAAGTAATAAATGAGAATCATAGACATAATCACTGTTAATAGACTTCCATTTTTCATTATCAAAATGGGAAAATAATTTTTAATAGGTCTTATCTATCACAACCCAATGAAATATCAAGGAAATTTTTATCTTTGAAAATGATTCTGATCATTTCACCACAGAAACTCAAAACATTAAAATAAGGAAAGGAGGGAGGAGATTAGAAAAGGTGATAATAAAACCCAAAATTGAGCACAGAGTGAAGAATTTTTGTGTGTTTCAACAATGTCTTGATATTTTTCCATAGGAAACGAATGGTAATCTACAGATAATATTATTTTAAACAATTAAAAATGGTTTTGAAAATAAGCCATGCTCAATTTCAGCAAGTCCGGAGAAAAGACCTCATCAACTGAATCCCTCACTAGAGAAAGGAGTACAATTTTCCAAGGTATATTGGTAACTCTGAGAATCTGTTCTCACACGGCTGTGCTTCAATATTTCAAGTGGCTTCTGCTAGTCACAGATGGCCCTAGCTCTGGAACCCATCAGGCTCCTGAGCAAAAGATATGTAAATGCTGCTTCCACACATCTATATTGTGTGAAGCCCACATCTAAGTATTTCTGGGAATTCCCAGAAGGGTCCTGCACTTGCTCGTGAAAAGTTCCGGTCAATTACCATGTGACATTTTCACATTAGTCCTCACCAGCTTCCTGCAGTAGCCTCACACTCTCCTGCATCCAACATATTCCATCCACTTCTGCAGGCCACTGTTCTTACCTAGTGCAGCTGCAAATGCTGCAAACCAGGAGCTTCCTTGAGGTGCCCCTTACTGAAGGGCTGAGTCAGGAAGATGGTCCTCTTCCTCCCTTCTATTGACACATTTGAAAAGTAGTGCCAGAAGCTTCAGAGCTTTCGGTAACCCCACTCTTTCATTTTTGCATGCAACTCTTCATCCACGGGGCTCCCTCCTCCATGGGGTCCAGGCATCAATAAATGGGGTGGGTCCAGGAGATGAATCTTACTGACAGGAACAATCATGATCTCCTGCAGACCAGACTTCCCCTGGGACGACAAAGCATTGGTAACTGTACTACACTCACCCACCTGCTGGCAGGTCTCACTTTAACTCATGACCAGGAACTTCTCGAGGGCCCTCAGTGCTGGTCAGCAATCTTAACATGCTCCCTGATTTATTCACTCTCTCATTCTCCCCGATTATGGCACCCTACCTTCTTCATCCTCATCTCTCCCGAGTAACTTATATAAAAGGACAATGGCCGTAAGAATAGAGCTCTGACCCACAACCTGCAGCAGTCAGCCTCAGGAGGTCAAACCACTCTCTGTAACAGTCCAGGAAGCCAAACAACCACCCCTTTAACATTTGGCTCCAAAACAGCTGAGACATAATCAATAACTGAGAACGCCCCTCATTTTTCCCCTAGCTCCAAGTTAGGACCAAACAGAGAAAGACAAATGTGCTCCCCTAACCATCAGATAGCTGACTTCTAATTATCGCACCTGCAGCTTTGCCATGCCAATGCCTCCACTCAGGACATACCTGAAGACTTCCCTTTTTTTTTCAGTCTGAAGTTTTCCTATTCCCTGCTAGTGTTTGGCTCTCTGTCAAAAACAAGTGACAGTGGGTTCATAAAGATCACAAATACACTGATTGATCTCACACATTCTTACTTGCTCCGGAATACTCCACTTACTTTGAACCTCTCCCCCCATTTTAACCATTCTCTGGTTCCATAGGGATCTCAAACACATTGAGTCCTCAAATTCTTACTCATTTATTTTTTCTGTTCAGCCCACCTGGGCCTGTAGAATTTCCATGGTCTATCATTGTAATCTCTTTGTTGCCACTTACTTTCATTCTTCTTTCCTGTCCAAAACTCTTGGCTAAACCCAGGAGCCTATCCTCTTTATCCTGCACATAGGCAGCTGAGTTGCTGGAGAGAATCATATATCTGGGCTGCTGAATTCACTTTCAATTCATGACTACATATATCAGGAGGGCTCTCATCATTGCCAAACAGATCTACTACCTTTCACTGGGAAACTCGCTATTCCAATTATTAAGATGGCTCATTCATGATTTCTCTCTTCTCTCTGAGTCATAGAATCACTCCCCACCCATTTACCCATTTTCAGATGATGACTTCATCTCATCTCAATATTGTGAATGTGATTAATCCTGCAGAACGATGTACTTGGAAGTGTTGGGATGGGAAGATTTATTGTATACTTTTTTTTATTGTGGAAACATAAAGAATTAGCAATTAAAGAAACAATGAAAATTCAATGTAGTACATGATAATGGATTAGATTAAGAATGAAGGAGAAAAGGCTCAAGGGGACATTAAAGAGAACATAAGAATATTTGCCTCATTGTTTAATTCCTTCATTTTCCATCACTAAATTTACAAACCTACCAGCCCCTAAACCCAGAACTTCTACCTTCTTTCCTGATAAAATGGGAAAATTCCGAAGTTCTTATTTTACCAGAGTCTCATCCTGAAATTTATACAACTGATAGGATTGACATATTTAGAAAATAAAAAATATAAGATATACATTTAAATTTGAATTTCAGATAAACATGCACATTTAGCCTGTTCGATGAAATGCTTGGGGAATAGTTATACTAAAAATTACTTGTTGTTTATCTGAAATTCAAATTTATCTGGGAATTCTGCATTTTATCTGGCAGACCTGTAGACTGTATCCTATTACCTTGTATTATGGATTGAATTTCCCCCAAGAAAAGATATGTTCAAGTCCTAAACCCTCATCCTATGAATGTGACATTATTTGGAAATAGGGTCTTTAAAGATGTTATTAGTTAAGATGAGGCCAAACAGCAGTAGGCTGTGCTCTCTCCAATATGACCATTGTACTTATAGGAAGGGGAAACACAGATGGACAAATGAAAGGAGGACAGCATGTGACCACTGAGGCAGGGAACAGCAAGGACTGCTGGCCACTGCCAAAAGTCAGGAAAGGGGAATGAAACAGCTCCCTACAGACTTCAGAGGACACTTGGCCCTTCTAACACCTTCTAGCCTTTAGGACTGTGAAACAATAAGTTCTACTTTTTTAAGTCTCCCAGGTTGTGTTACTTTGTTACAGCATCCCTAGGAAACTAAGAAATCTCCTAAAGACTTTCTACAAGGGTTATCTGCTCTCTTCCTACAAAATAAAAGTTTCTCTCTCTCTTGTTCTTGCTACTTGCAGACAGTTAACTAACTCTCCATAGATTACCCTAACTATATACAAATTTTCATCTCCCATCCACTCTGAAACCTACTTCATTCCAGCTTCCATCAACAAAACTGCTCTCATCCAAATAACTAACTGCATCCATATCAATAAGTAAAGTAGCAACTTGTCTGATTATATCTTACTTCTTAGCAAGATCCAGACATAGTTGATTCTCCTTCCTTTTGAAATTTCTTAAAGTACCATCTCACTTGAAGTCCATAATACCATACTTACTTTGAATATATGTTGAAGGTTCACAACTTTACATTTCTAGCCCTAACCGCAACCTTGAGCTTTAGAATGTATATCCAACCTCCAATGTCTATGACTGCAATCATTTTAGATAGGTATATGGCCAACTGAAGATAAAACAACAGCTCCCAACCCATCCTGAAACTATGCATGGCATGGCCGCTTGGCTCAATTTTGACCAATGGTTTATAAGTGGAATTACTGAATGCAGAATCTAGGAACTGTCTTTCTAGAATATGGGCATGCCCTCTTATGTCCTTATTCTGGATGATGGTTTGAATGCAGTTTGAGATGAAACAAGCATCTTGGATCGTGAAGCGCAAGCTGAAGATGGTGGAGCAAACATCTCGGAAGAGCTTAGGCTCCTGATCTTTGTGGGTGACCATGTGGGCCTCAAAGGCCACTCGTGTTTGAGATTTTATTTTGCTAACAGATCTCTGCAGGATCTGGCCATGGATTATATCTCCAGCTTCTTCTCATGTCCTTCTTATTGCTCACTATATTTCAATTCCATGGTCTCCTCCTACTTCCCAGACTAGATCAAGTCCTTTATCCCTACAGGGCGTTTGCATATGTTATGGTTTCTTCCTGGAACCCTCTCTTGGAGTCTTCCCAAAGCTGGCTCTTTCTTATTTCCACCACAAATCTTCCAATATCCCTGACAATCCTACTTAAAAAGCTGACATACTTGGTCAGTTTTCACCTCGCCCTACATTTCCTCTTCAAAGCACTTCAGAGCATTTCACTTAATTTCTTTGTTTGGGTGTCGTAGTTTGAAGCTGTTCTGTACCATAGGAAAAAAAGTTCATGTTCTTTTTTTATTGTGAAAAAGAACATATATAGAGAAAAGCAATAAGTTTCAAAGCATACCACAACAATAGGTTGTAGAACACATTTCAATTTGGTATGGGTTACAATTCCACAATTTTAGGTTTTCCCATGCAGCTGCTCCAAGACACTGGAGCCTAAAAGAAGTATCAATATAATGATTCAGCAGTCATACTCATTTGTTAAATCCTATCGTCTCTGTTATAACTTCCCTTTCTCCTTTGATCTTTCTCCCAATCACTAAGGGTATATGGGCTGCATCGATCCGAACTTTTTCATGTTGGAAAGGGCTATTGATAACATGGGATAGGGGGACAGAGCTAGTTGATGTTCTGGAGAGGCTGGCCCTCTGCATTTTGGAACTTATCTGACCTAGGAACCCATCTGGAGGTTGTAGATTTCTGGAAAGTAATCATAGTGCTTGGAAACTTTGTAGGATCTCAGATATAGCCCCAGGTGTTCTTTAGGGTTGGCAGGCATGGTTTTGGTTGGGGTTTGGCAAACCGTGATAGCAGCAATATCTAGCTTGCATGAGAATAGTCCAAAGTAGCTTCTGGACTCTATTTGAACTCTCTCAGCCACTGCTACCTTATTTGCTAAAACTCTTTTCCCCCTTTTGGTCAGGAAGGCATGTCAATCCCACAATGCCAGGGCCAGACTCATCCTGGGATTCATATCCCACATTTCCAGGGAGACTTACACCCCTAGATGTCATGTCCCAGGTAGGCGGGAGGATAATGATTCACTTACAGAGTTGGACATAGAGAGAGGCCAAATCTGAGCAACAAAAAAAGCCCTCTCGAGGTAACTCTTAGGCATAACTATAGGTAGGCTAAGCTTCTCTGCTACATTAATAAGCTTCACAAGAGCAAGCTCCAAGTCCAAGCTCTTGGCCTATAGACCTAGTAGTTCTTAATGTTTGAAACAGTATTAGGTGTTTCCCTGGTTTTTCTTCCATCCCTCAATGGACTTTGCCAATAATATTTAATTATCTGCTCAACATACTCTGTGATGTATCCAGGCATTACATTGCGCTGTACAGACTTGCAAGCCCTCATTACCATTCTGGGCTCCCTGTGTTTGGGTTGTCTAGATGATCTGTCCAGACAGGTTGAGTTCCATTACATGCTACAGAAAATTTAGGTTCTGAACAAAATTAACCTGTCTTCCTTTGGTCTCATAGAGTAGGTGAAGTTCTAAATTACAATGTCTTCCTCACCCCTGTATTCTGGTTTACCTTAGGCCTGACCAGATCAGCTTTGTTTTTATCTCTAATTAAAGCCTGGTCTCTTTTTCAAATTTTTAAACAGTTGTTGTATGTGGCAATGCTGACCTTCAGAAATGCAGAACTCCTACTCTAAGCCTTAGGTGTCACACTGGTATCCAGAGTTCCAGGGAAATACCAGGTTATGCATATGTAGTGCAGCCTCTCAAAATCCTGAAATAGCAAATACCGCACTGGACTAAATGTGACTACTTTAAGAGCTTACAGTCTAGGCTCCAATTTTCCTATAGGTATTTTCTAAATGAGACACTGTAAAATTTGCTCTTTTCTTTCTGACTTATTTTGCATCACAAAATGTTCCACAGGTTATTCACAATGTTGCATGCCTCAAGACTTTGTTCCTTTCTGTAGCAGCACAATATTTGATCATATGTATATACCACAGTTCATCATTCTTCTTCTCCGTCAGTCTGTCCTTCAGCCACTTCCATCCTTTGGGGATCATGTGTAATATCAAAATCAACAATCCATCAACACTCTCAATTGTCGGTAACTGTCACTGCTCTTAAGAGAAAATTAACCAATAAACACACCTTCACCAAATAGAAAATCCAAACCTTCCCTTAACTTTTGTCCCTCCCCCCATTAGTTACTCCTGGTATTACTGTGGTACTGTTGATGTCTTCCTATTAAACATAGCCATAGCATGCAATAATATTTCCCCCTATACTCTGATATCATTTACTCTTTGTACAGAATCATATCTTTGAAGTAGTTCATGCAAGAACTCATTTATATTTGTAGTGTGAATTGGTGGGATACATGGCTCTATACAACCCCTTTCAATCATAACCACCTTCAATATGGCAATATTATTATGAACCCTCTAGTGAACTGCCTTCACTTCTATCTATTCCCTTACATTTAAGTTCAACCTCATTAGCTAACCATTCATCCATCTCTAGCTTCCATCTATTTCTAGGTCCCCTTATTATAAGCCTGTGAGTTTCCCTTTACCATGGTCATAAAAGTGAATTCATGCAGTATCTATCCTTTTGCGTGTCTTATTTCACTCAGCATTATGTCCTCAAGGTTCATCCATCTTGTCATGTGCTTCAGGACATCATTTTCATCTTACTGCTGCATAATATTCCATCAAATGCATATACTATGTTTTGTTTATCCCCTTGGCTTTTGATAGGTTGGATTGTTTCCATCTTTTGGCGATTATGAATAATGCTGCTATGAACATCAGTGTGCAAATGTTTGTTTGTGACACTGCTTTGAGCTTTTTTGGGTACATACTGAGTAGTGATATTGCTAGATAGGGCAACTCAATATTTAATTTTCTAAGAAACTGCCAATCTTTATCCATAGCAGCTATACCATTATACAAGCCCACCAGCAGTGCATACATGTCCCAATTTCTCCACATCTTCTTCAACATTTGTAGTTTCCTGTCTGTTTAAAAGTAGCCATTCTTATAGGCATGAGGTGGTATCTCATTGTAGTCTTAATCTGCGTTTTCCTTATAGCTAATGAAAATGAGCATCCCTTCATGTACTTTTTAGCCATCTGTATTTGCTCTTCAGAGAAATGCCTATACATATCTTCAGCCCATTTTATATTGGGTTGTTTGTTCTTTTGTTGTGGAGTTACATGATTTCTTTAAGTATACATAATACCAAACCCTTATCTGATTCGTGATTTTCAAATATTCTCTCCTATTGATTTGGCTGCCTCTTCACCTTTTTGTCAAAGTCATTTGAGACATAGAAGCATTTGATATTGAGGAGTTCCCATATATCTATTTTTTTTCTTTCGTTGTTTGTGCTCTGTGTGTAAAGTTAAAGCTACCTCTTATTACTAGGTCTTGAAGATGTTTCCCTTTATTTTCTTCTAGGATTTTTATGGTACTGGTTCTCATATTTAGGTCTTTGATCCACTTTGAGTTATTTTTTGTGTAGGGTATAGGGTAAGGGTCCTCTTCCATTCTTTTGGCTATTGATATCCATGTCCATTTATTGAAAAGACTATTTTGCTCCAGTTCAGTTGATTTGGGGGGCTTTGTCAAAGATCTGTTGACCATAGGTTTGGTGGTCTATTTCCACACTCTCGGTTTGATTCCATTGGTCAATACTTCTACATTTGTGCCAGTACCATGCTCTTTTGACCATTGTGGTTTTTTATTAAGCTTTGAAGTTAGGAAGTGTTAATCCTTCCACTTCATTCTTCTTTTTTTTTAAGGATATTTTTAGCTATTTGAGGTCTCTTTCCCTTCCAAATGAATTTGGTAACAATCTTTTCTAAGTCTTCAAAGTAGGTTGTTGGAATTTTTATTGGTATTGCATTGAATCTGTAGATCAATTTGGGTAGAATTGACATCTTAACTACATTTATCTTTCCTATCCATAAGTAAGGACTGTCTTTTCACCTATTTAAATCTTCTTGGGTTTCTTTTAGCAATGTTATGTAGTTTCCTGTGTACAAGTTCTTTACATCCCTTGTTCATTCTTAGATACTTGATTATTTTAGTTGCAATTTTCAAAGGAATTTTTTTAATTGACTCCTCAGTTAGGTCACTACTTGTGTATAGAAACATCACTGATTTTGCACATTAATCTTAATATTCCAAGACCTTGCTGAATT
>PVIY010041984.1:0-21259 GCA_004026745.1 Myrmecophaga tridactyla | reverse complement strand
GGGCCCCACCCCTCTCCTGAGGAAGGCACAGGCTGCTGACAAAAACACTCAAATAAGCTTAATTCTGCCTATGCCTGGGGCAGTGGAGCCCGAGAAGCCCTGCAGCTGTATCCAAAGAGCAGTCAAGCCGTAGAAACCCAACCATCAAAACGAAAGAGAAAATTCCTTTTCAGAGCAGGACCCTTGTTCCTCGGGTTTGCCAATCAAGAGCTTAAGTTGGTACACTGCTCTATGTATCTCCAGGCCCTATGTGTTCCCTCCTTTCCTTCAGGGCCCAGAACTTTTCCATACCAAAAAACACTCTGTTCCCCCCCTCCCCTTTTTCTGTCAGCCCTGCCCCCTTTGTGCCAGGGCGAAAAACAGTGTCCTCTGCTTTTACTCTAGGTTCAACTGAGCTGGGGGCCTATTTTTAGTAGTCAGAATTTGTTAATTAATTCCACAATTGGAGTTTGGTTGCGCTCAGCCCCTGCTGCTGGTAAACTCTTTCCTTTCCCCTCTGGGAAGCAACTTGTGGGGGGAGAGGTGCCGGCCACCGTGGCTTGGGGAACTCATGGTTCTGGGTGGGTTTGTAGCTGGTTTAGCTGGTCCAGACTGGTGTATGCTGTGTGTCTGGTCACTGACATGGCTCCTGCAGTTGTTCTGTATTGTTCCTGCTATATATTAGCTGCTCTGAACGAAATCCCACAACTCGCTAAGCCACCGTCTTGGCCCCGACTCCCAGAATCATCCTTTACACCTGTCTTTTCCTTCATATTTCACAACCAATCCAATAACAAGTTCTATCACCTCTAAATAAAAACAAAAGACCCTCAGTTAATCCACCTTTCTCTCAGTTTAAGAGACCATCATGTGTTAATAAGAATCTTGCAACAGTCTTCTAACAGGTTCATCTCTTTTTAAGGAACTTTAAGAGATATAATCTACATACCATATAATTGACGCACTTAAAATATAAAATTCAATGGTTTTTAATATAATCATAGATATGTGCAACCATCACCACAGTTTTAAAACATTTTTGGCACCTCAAAAAGAAGCTGTCTACTGTTTAGCTATCCCCTACCACCACACACACACATATCCCTCCTCATCTCTCAGAGCCCTAAGCAACCAGTAATATTCTTTCTGTCTCTATTTACCATATGTGCAAATCTCATATGAATGGAATCACATAACATAGTCTTTTGTGATTGGCCTCCTTTACTTAGCACCATGTCTTCAAGGGTCATCCATGTTGTAGCATGGTCATTAATTTATTCCTTATATGCCTAAATAACATTCCATTGTATATTTTTACTACATTTCATTTATCTGTCAGTTGAAGTACATTTGTCATTTCCACCTTTTTAGCTACTATGAAAATAGTGGTGCTGTGAACATTTGTGTACAAATTTTGCATGAACATATGTTTTCAAATATTTTAAGTATATGCTCAGGAGTGGAATTGCTGGGTGATGTAGTTACTTCATGTGTATTAGGGTTCCCTAGGGAAACAGAACCAAAAGGAGATATTATGTGTGTGTATGTATAGGTAAATATATTATATACATTATGCAAATATTATGGGTGCTTTTTTTAGGGATTGGTTGAAGTGACTGTGGGGATGGGGAAATCCAAATTCTGTAGGACAAGCTGGGGACTTGGATGAAGGTTTCAATGAATTCCCCACTTATTCTGACCACTGAAATCATCACATTTCTGTTTAAGGCCCTCAACTGATTGGATGAGAATTCTCTCATTGAAGGGAATTTCCTCAGTTGATTGTAGATATAATCAGCCACAGATGCAATCAATTTACTGAGGATTTAAATCCATGAAGTTTCCTTGCAGTTACAACTAGTCCAGTATTTACTCGACCAAATAACTGGACGCCATAACCTGGCCAAGTTGACACATGAACTTAACCATCAATCCATGTTTAATTTTTTGAAGAAATTACAGACTTTTCCAAAGCAGTACCATTTTACATTTCACCAGCAATGTATGAGGGTTCCAATTTCTCCATATCTTTCCCAATGCTTGATATTGTTTGATTTTTAGAGTCTAGTCATTCTCTGGGGTATGAAGTGACACCTCATTATAGTTGTGATTTGCATTTCACTGATGAGTAATCATATTGAGCATTTTTTCCTGTGCTTATTGGCCACTTGCATAACCTCCTTGGAGAAATGTCTAGATGCTTTGCCCATTTTAAACTGAATTTTTTTACATGGGCAGACACCAGGAATAGAACCCGGATCTCTGGCATGGCAGGTAGGAACTCTGCCACTGAGCTACTGTGGCCGGCCCAAACTGAGTTGTTTTTATTAATTGAGTTATAAGAGTTCTTCATATCATCTATACAGAAGTCCCTTATCTGATAATGATTTGCAAATGCTTCCTTCCATCTGTGGGCTGTCTTTTCGCTTTGTTGATGGTGGTTCTCCAGCTTTTTCACTCACTTCAATTCTCCACACAGCATCTCGAGTGATCTTTAAAAAAAAATAGCAGATCAGTTGACCTCTCCAGTTAAAGCTGTCCAACAGCTTTCATTCACATTTACAACCCTTGCCCTGGCTTATAAAATCCAAATGAGCAGGTCCCTGTCTGCAGGTGACCACTAAACACTCCATGTGCTACATAACTTTTCCAGTCTCCTATATAGTTAGGATGGGCCCATGGGACTTGTTCTGGCCAATGGAGGTGAAAGGAAGTGATGTGTATCACTTCAACATTGAGTTAGTTAAGAGCCAGTGCATTCCTCCATCCCTCTTTCCTATCCCAGTGATCTCAGAAAACCACATGACAAGATGATAGACTTTCCACCAGCAGAGCTCTCCAGCCAACTTGCCTTAGATATGTGACATGAACATGGATAAAACCTTTGTAGTGTTAAGCCACTGAAATTTCAGAGTCTGTCTGCTATGGCAGTTGGCATAACTTAACATAATTCACTGCCTAAATCTGATCTCTTTTTGTGCTACTATTGTCTTCATTTTGGATACCATTTCTTTTATTTCAAACACATCAAGTGTATGTCTGCTTTGGGGTCTGCATGATAGTCTCCCAGAAGTCTCTTAGGCTATTTTTGCTTTTTATCATATCTTTTTTCCTTCTTCTCCTTAGCCTGACTCATTTCAATTGTTTTGTCTTTGAGTTCACTGGTTACTTCTTCTGCCAGCTCCAATCTGCTGCTGATTTCCTCCCGGGAACGTTTCACTTCAGTTATTGTAGTCTTCAACTCCAATACTTGTGTTTGGTTCCTTTTTAAAATTTCTGTTTCTTTACTGAGGTTCTTTCACTCATTGTTTTCCTGATACCTTAGAGTTCTTACTCTGTAATTTTCTTCATCTCCTTGAGCATACTGAAGGTAACTTTTGTAAATGTCTTTGCTCATTATGTTCACAATCTTGTTATCTTCACTGAAGTTTTCTGGATTTAAAATTCTTCTTTGGATGGGTCAAAATTTCCCATTTCTTTCTTTGTCTTGTAATCTTTTTTTTTTTTTGCACAATATACATCTTAATATTTTAAAATGTCAGCTCTGAGATTTATTCCCAGAGATGTCTGTTTCTTGAGTTTGTATCCAGCTATTTATATGAGAAAGATTTTTTGAGTATCAGACACCAACAAAATCAAGCAAATCTAAGCAATAAACACCTTTCACAGTTATCTGCAAATTGGCAGTGTTGAAAGCAATTGGCAGTTGCTTTCCTTTAGAGTTCAGCCCTCCTATTAAGGTCAGCCCAAAGTGAATGCAAAGTACAGGATCCTCCTTTTCTTTTCTGGGTCTGTGTTTGCCACTGCCTGACTTTCTCCTGTTTACAGGAATTAGAATGCCACTACTACTTCCCAGGAAACAGATCTTCTCCCTTTCCTGGGTGTTATCCTGTAGGATGTAAAGCAGGTAAGCCTTTGCCTCATAACCCCAAATCAATTCTTTCTTCCTTTGATTTTGTTTTAGGCTGCCAAAGCTGCCAGTATGCAACATACCAGAGATGGATTAGCTTTTTTTGGATCAGCTTTTAATAAGGGAATTTATTTAGTTAAAAATCTATAGTTTCTCAGAGGAAAGGCAGCTGACTTTCATCTGAAGTTCTCTGTTACATGGGAAGGCACATGGTGATGTCTGTTGGCCTTCTTTCCTGGTTTCTGGGTTCCAATGGCTTTCCCTGGAGTGATTCCTTTCTGCATCTTCAAACGTTTGGGCTGAGCTGCGAGTGCTGAGATGAGATATGCTGAGCTGCTGAGCTCTCTTCTGACCACTCCCTTTTAAGCCTCCAGCTAATTAAATTAAACCTTACTTGTAGTGCAAGGCACTTCCCTTAGCCTACCGCAAATGCAACCAGCCATAGATGAACTTCACATACTGACGATTCAAGGCAACAGAAACAGAATGGGGTATGATCACCTGGCCAAGCTGACACCTGAACCTAACTACCACAGATACTCTGGTCTGTAGTTAATTTTTTTTTTGCATTGAGGGAAAATTCTGGGAGGTAGGGCACACTAGAGAGAAGTTACCCAAATCAGCATTTACCAACCAGAACAAGGCCCAGGAAGCATAAAGGAAATACTGTCTTGAATTTACCCTGTGAAAGGGATCAGGGTGGGGCCAGGAGAGGCACTGGGAGTTTCTCCCATAGCTTCCCCAAGCTTTGATTTGATACCTCCCCAGCAGATGCAGTTCTTCAACTGTCTTCTGCAACTCTTTGACTGTTATCTGCAGCCCTGAGGAAGCATACCATCTTCAAATCTCCTCCACCACCTTTGTCCAGGGCAGGTTGGAACAATGGCTTCTCTTAGAGCCAGATGCCAGTGATCTGAAGGAGCTAATCAAGAGTAGTCCTCAGAAGAATACAACAACAACAACAACAAAAAAACACAAAAAAAGAAAAAAAAAGAGTAGTCCTCAGAAATTGAACTGTATACTCCTGGATCTGGGGAAACTTTATGTCCACTCTGTTACCAGCATACTGTATTAAAGGCTTACTGTTTGAGTACCTCACAACTGCCAGCTGCAAGACTGGGTGATGGGCAATGATAGATGCCATACAGAGAGTGCAATTCATTGGTATTTATGGTGATTTATCAGCCTCTTCTTCCCACTCTTCCCTGGACGCTATACAGTGTTCTAGTGGACTCCAGAGTTTCCAAACAGTTGATTCAGACAGTGCCTGCCTCTTTAATAGCTGTTCTGGTGAAGGGACTGATTCCTGAGCTTTCTACTTCACCATCTTCCCATAATCCGCATCCAAACATGCATGTATTTATTTCTCTGATAATTTCTTCTTTCCCCTCTATAATCTTATTTTTAAAAATATAGGGACCTTGTCTACTTTGGTTTCTGTTATATCCCTAGCACTTAAAGAAAAGACCTGCTCAGTAAATATATGATGAGTAAATGAAGGTGAAGACTGGGAGTTTAAAAAGGGCTAGCTGAGGCTGTTTGGTTTATTAAGTGAGGTTTTCACTGTGGTTGGAGCTTTGGGAACATGATGGACAGAAGTGGAGAGGCAGATTGTTGAGAATAAATAAGGCAGAGGAAAGATTGTGAAAAACCTATAGGAAACAATACAACAGAAATCTTTAAGTAGGCAGGGCCACGATATTTGGTGTTTAGGAAAATCATTTTGAAAGCATGAAATATGGTGTGTTAGTTTGCAAAGCTGCTAGAATGCAATACACCAGAACTGGAATGGCTTTTAAAAAGGGGAATTTAATACATTGCAAGTTTACAGTTCTAAGGAAGTGGAAGTGTCCAAATTAAGACCAAAAACAGGTTACCTTAACTCAAGAAAGGCAGATGGGTCAAGAACACCTTTGTTAATTGGGTAGTACCTTGCTCCTGGGCTCCATTGCTTTCAGCCTCTGTTCCTGTGGGAGTTCCTCACTTTGCTTTTCCAGGACTGGCTTTCATCTCTTGGCCTCCCTTGGCTCTCTCCAGGTTCTGGTTTGTTTAACATCTCATGGTGATTGATGTCTGCTGGGCTCCAAGCATCTCCAAATATCCATGTCCCTTTTCTTTGAAGCAACTGTTCTCCAAGTGTCTACCTCTGCTCTATCAGGACTGAGGCTTCTGTCATTTCTGGCTTTCTCCAAAATATTTCCTCTTTTAAAGGATTTCAGTAAACTACTTAGACCCGCCTGGAATGGAATCACATCTCCATCTAATCAAAGGTCACACCCACCACTGGGTGTGCCACATCTCAGTGGAGATAGTGTTATCAAAAGTTTCCAACCTACAGTACTGGATTAGGATTAAACAAAACAGTTGCTCCACAAGATTGAATCAGGATTAAAACACAGCTTTTCTGGGGTATATAATATTTTCCAGTTGGTACATATGGAGTAGATTGGAGAGAAACTGATCACAATTTCAGTAGTGAAGGGCACTACTGAAACAGCCATGGTGAAAGATGAAGGTCCTGACTTGCAGCAGGGACAGGTATGTTACTATATGTTTACACATGTGCAAACATTTCTGTAAGACACAGTCCTATAGCTGGAACTGCTACATTATCTCACTGTATGATGGTTCCTGTGTCCCATGAATTTGCAGACACTGGATGTTAACCATATTTTAGATTTAGTAAAATTAGTATTTAAATTTGCATTTTTTAATGATTAATGAGGCTGAGCCTGCTTTTATATGTTTAAAGGAGATTTGTATTTCTATTATGAACTGCCAGTTCGCATACTTTGTCCATTACCTACTATGTTGTTAACCTTTTACTTTTTTTAAAATTTTTTTATTGAGAAAAATTTTCACGCACATATTTTGTATACATGGTGCACCATCAGTGGCTCACGATATCATCACATAGTTGTGCATTCATCACTGTTCTAGTTTGTTAGCTGCTGGAATGCATTATACCAGAAACGGAATGGCTTTTAAAAAGGGGAATTTAATAAGTTGCTAGTTTACAGTTCTAAGGCTATGAAACTGTCCAAATCAAAACAAGTCTATAGAAATGTCCAATCTAAAGCATCCAGGGAAAGATAACCTTGGTTCAAGAAGGCTGATGATGTTCAGTGTTCCTCTCTCAGCTGGAAAGGCAAACGTGGCAGCATCTGCTAGTTTTCTCTCCAGGCCTCTTGCTTCATGAAGCTCCCTGGGAGGTGTTTTTCTTCTTCCTCTCCAAAGGTCGCTGGCTGGTGGATTCTGTGGTTCTCTCATCCTTCTGTCATGGTTCTGTGGCTCTCTCCTCATTCTCAAAAAGGGGATCTCTCTGAAATGTCTCCTCTTTTACTGGATTCCAGTAAACCAATCAAGACCCATGTAGAATGGGTGGAGACATGTCTCCATCTAATCAAGTTTAATACCCACAATTGATTAAGCCATGTCTCCGTGGAGATAATCTAATCAAGTTTCCAGCCTATAGCACTGAATAAGGATTAGAAGAAACCGTTGCTCTCACAACAATGATTAGGATTAAAATATGGCTTTTCTAGTATATAAATCCTTTCAAAATGGAACAATCACCATGATCAGTTTTTAGAACATTTGTGTCACTCCAGAAAAAGAAATAAGAAGAAAACAGAAAAAACTCACACATACCATAAACTTTACCCCTCCCTCTCATTGACCACTACTGTCTCCATCTACCCAATTTATTTTACTCTTTCCCCCCTATTTATTTTTATCCATATTTTTTACTCATCTGTACATACCTTGGATATAAGGAGCATCAGACATAAGGTTCTCACAGTCACATTGTAAACATTCTATCTTTATATAGTCATCTTCTAGAATCTAAGCTACTGGAACACAGCTCAACAATTTCAGGTACTTCCCTCTAGCTATTCCAATACACCATGAACTAAAAAGGGATATCTATATAATACATAAGAATAACCTCCAGGATAACCTCTTGACTCCATTTGAAATCTCTCAGCCACGGACACTTTATTTTGTCTCTCTTCCCCTTTTTGGTCGAGAAGTTTTCTCAATCCCTTGATGCCAGGTCCTGGCTTAGAGAGACAGCCTTTCTGGCCTACATTGCAGGGAGATTTACACCCCTGGGAGTCATATCCAAAGTAGGAGGGAAGGCAGTGAGTTCACATGCTGAGTTGGCTTAGAGAGAGAGGCCACATATGAGCAACAAAAGAGGTTTATTTTCTGGGAGATGACTCTTAGGCTTAATTTTAAGTAGGCTTAGCCTGTCCTTTGTAGGAATAAGTTTCATAAGAATCCCAAGATCAAGGGCTCAGCCTACTGATTTGGTTGTCCCCACTGCTTGTGATAGTATTAGAAATTCTCCAAAAGGGGAAGCTGAATATTTCCTCCTTTTTCCCCACTACCTCAAGGGGATATATCAAATACTTCTTTATTCACTGCCCAGATCACTCTGGGATTTATCGGGGCATCACACTAACCTGGACAAACCAACAAATTCTCACTCCCTATTCAAGATTCCATGTACTTATAGTTTTCCACTAAACTGACCATAAAAGTTAAATTAGGAAATGCGCTACCCAAAATATAAATTTTGCACCAAATAAACATCTCACCCCTTAGTCTCACCCAGAAGCTGAGGTTTTAAAATATGGACAATATCATCCTTTACCCAGTCTTCTAGTATACCTAGTCCTATCCATATCAGCTTCATTCATATCTCTAGTTGAAGTCTGACCTCTTTTTCAACTTTTTAAACAGTTCCTGTATGGGGTACTGCTCACTTTTCATAGCTGCAGAGCTCTAATTCTGAGTCTCAGGTGTCACATAGATACCCAAAGTTTCTGGGAAAGACCATGTTATATACAAACAGTTCAGTATCTCAGAGTTTAGAATTAATAGTTAAACCTCATGAATATATGTGACTGCTCTAAGAGCCCATGCTCTTTAGTTCACCACATTTTTAAATTATAGTTAGTCCATATGAATGAGGTATGATAACATTTGCTTATTTCCCTGACATTTCATTCAACATATAGCTCTTAAGGTTCATTCACCTAATTGCAGGCCTCATAACTTCATTCCTTCTTGTGCCCTCTCAGTAGTCCATTGTATGTACATGCCAGCAGTTCCCCTTTCCATTCCTCAGTCATTGTACCCTGAGGCCACCTCCATTCTTTGTGGATCAGGAACACTGCCACCATAAACACCAGGGGGCAAATGTCTATTCCTATCCTGGTATATACTGGGCAACAGGGTTTCAGGATGATATGGCAAATCCACCCCCAGCCTCCTGTGGAACCACCACATTGCCTTATAAGGGGTACACCCCTCATTTCCTTACTGAGTGTGAATAGGTACATCTCTCTCTCCGCATTTTCTCTAGCACTTGTTTCACTCTGTTCTATTTTTTTTTTTTTTTGGCATAGGCAGGCTCCGTGAATCGAACCCGGGTCTCCGGCATGGCAGGCGAGAATTCTGCCACTAAGCCATCATTGCACCGCCTTCTCTGTTTATTTTTAAACAGTTTTATTCACACATCTACAATCCAGCCTAATTGTACAGACATGCCTTCACCACCATACTCTATCTGAAGACATTTTCTTTTCATCCACACAGAATCCATCCCCCTTTCCCAATTCCCCCACCTGTTGACATTTAGTTTTGGCATAATGCCTTTGCTACAGTCAGTGGAAGCATATTACCATGTTACCGTTGACTACAGACCCTAGCTTACATTGATCGTACTTTTTCCCATATACCATCTATTTTCAGCATCCTGCAATACTGACATTCATTTGTTCTCACTTATACAAAAACATTTTTTAATTTGTATATTTAATCACCATCATTGTACACTCTAGGCATTATACTATCTCAGTCTTTATCCTGTCTTTCCTTCTGGTTTCATACGTGTTTGCAGTCCTTCCCCCTATCATACTCACATTCAGCTTCACTTAGTGTATTTATATAATGTGCTACAAGTAGGTAGTATTGTGTTATCCATTCCTGAATTTTTACAATCAGTCCTGTTGCACAATCTGTATTCCTTCAGCACCAATTGCCCAATCTCTATCCTAATTTTATCTTCTGATAACCTGTGTTCTTAACTTCAATTCTCCAAGTTCATTCATTAATGTTAGTTCATATTAGTGAGACCCATCTAGTATTTATCCTTTTGTTTCTGGCTAATTTCATTCAGTATAATATTCTCAAGGTCCATCCATGTTGTTACATGCTTCATGACTTTATTCTGTCTTATAGCTGTGTAATATTCCATTGCATTATATACCACAGCTTGTTTAGCCACTCATTCACAGATGGACATTTGGGCTATTTACATTTCTTGGCAACTGTAAATAATGCTGCTATAAACATTGGTGTGCAAATGTCCACTTGTGTCCTTGCCGTCATGTTCTCTGAATAGATATCTAGCAATGGGATTGCTGGATCATATTGCAATTCTATACTTAGCTTCCTGAGAAACCACCAAACTGTCTTCCACAGTGGTTGTACCACTTTACATTCCCATCCACAGTGCATAAAAGGGCCTCCTTCTACACATCCTCTCCAGCACTTGTCATTTTCTGTTTTCTCAATAATGGCTCTTCTAGTGGTGTCAAAAGATATCTCATTGTGATTTTGATTTGCATTTCCCTAATAGCCAGTGAAGTTGAGCATCTTTTCATGCACCTTTTAGCCATTTGTATTTCCTCTTCTGAGAAGTGTCTGTTCATATCTTTTGCCCATTTTGTAATTGGGTTGTCTTTTTGATGTTGAGTTGAAGAATCTCTTTAATATTCTGGATACTAAAACATTATCTGATATGTGGTTTTCAAATATTGTCTTCCATTGCATAGGCTGCCATTTTACTTTCTTGACAGAGTTCTTTGATGCATAAAAGTATTTAATTTTGAGGCATTCCCATTCATCTATTTCTTTTTTTAATCCTCAAGCTTTGGGTGTAAGATCTAGAAAACCACCTCCTATTACAAGTTTTATAACATATTTCCCTACATTTTCTTCTAACAGTTTTATGGTCTCTTCTAGTTTGCTAGCTGCCGGAATGCAACACACCAGAGATGGATCGGCTTTTAATAAAGGGGGATTTATTTAGTTAAAAATGTATAGTTCTTCAGAGGAAAGGCAGCTAACTTTCAACTGAGGTTCTTTCTTACATGGGAAGGCACAAGGTGATCTCTTCTGGCCTTCTTTCTAGGCCTCTGGGTTCCAACAACTTTCCCCAGGGTGATTCCATTTCTGCATCTCCAAAGGCCTGGGCTGAGCTGTGAGTGCTGAACTGAAATATCAAGCTGAGCTGCTTGGGCTGTGCTATAAGCTTTCAGTCAATTAAATCAAACATCATTCATTGCAGCAGGCACACCTCCTAGCCGACTGCAGATGTAATCAGCAACAGATGAGGTTCACATGCCATTGGCTCATGTCCACAGCAATAGAACTAGGCACCTTCACATGGCCAAGATGACACCTGCACCTAACTACCCTACTACCTAGCTAAGCACCTAACTACCTAGCTAAGCTATGGTCTTAGCTCTAATGTTTAGGTCTTTAATCCATTTGAGTCAATTTTTGTATAAGGTGTGAGATATGGATCCTCTCTCATTCTTTTGCATATGGATATCCAGTTCTCCAAGCACCATTTATTGAAGAAGCTGCTCTATCCCAGGTGAGTTGGCCCGACTGCCTTATCAAAGATCAATTGTCCATAAATGAGGGTCTATATCTGAACACTATTCAATTCCACTGGTCAGTATATCTATCTTTATGCCGGTACCATGCTTTTTTGAACACTGTAGCTTTGTAATATGCTTTAAAGCCAGGTAGTGTGAGACCTCCAACTCCATTTTCCTTTCTCAAGATATTTTTAGCTATTCAGGGCACTGTGCCCTTCCAAATAAATTTGGTTATTGGCTTTTCTATTTCTGCAAAGTAAGTTTTTGGGGTTTTAATTGGTATTGCATTGGATCTATAAATAAATTTGGGTAGAAGTGACGTCTTAACTATATTTAGGCTTCCAATCCATGAACACCATATGCCCTTCCATATATGTAGGTCTATGATGTCTTTTATCAATTTCTTGTAGTTTTCTGTGTATAGGTCTTTCATTTCCTTACTTAAATTTATTCCTATATATTTGATTCTTTTGGTTGCTATTGTAAATGGAATTCTTTTCTTGACTTCCTCCTCAGATTGCTCATTACTACTGTATGAAAACACTACTGATTTTGGGGTGTTAATCTTGTATCCTGCCATTTTGCTGCACTCATTTATTAGCTCTAGTAGCTTTGCAGTTTATTTTTTGCGATTTTTGACATATAGTATCATATCATTTGCAAACAATGTGAGTGTTACTTCTTCCTTTCCAATTTGGGGGCCTTTTATTTCTTTTTCTTGTCTAATTGCTTTGGCTAGAACTTCCAGCCCAATGTTGAATAACAGTGGTGACAGTGGACTTCCTTGTCTCACTTCCTTTGACGTATTCTCATCAAGGAAGGATGTTGAATTTTGTCAAATGCCTTTTCTGCATTAATTGAGATGATCATGTGTTTTTTCTTCTTTGCTATGTTGATATGGTGTATTACATTAATTCAATTTCTTATGTTCATCCATCCTTGCATACCTGAAATAAATTCCACTTGGTCATGGTGTATAATTCTTTTAATGTGCTGCTGGATTTGATTTGCAAGAATTTTATTGAGGATTTCTGCATGTATATTCATTAGAGAGATTGGTCTGTAATTTTCTTTTCTTGTAGTATTTTTGTCTGGCTTTGGTATGAGGGTGATACTGGCTTCATAGAGTGAGTTAGGTATCCTTCCCTCCTGCTCAGTTTTCTTGGAGAATCTGACCAGGATTGTTACTAGTTCTTTTTTGAATGCTTGGTAGAATTCACACGTGAAGCTGGTCCTGGAATTCTCTTTTTTTGTGAGCTTCTTGATGACTGATTCAATTGCTTTACTTGTGATTGGTTTGTTGAAGTCGTCTATTTCTTCTCGAGTTAATGTTGGTTGTTGATGCCTTTCTGGTAAGTCATCCATTTCATCTACATTGCCTACTACATTAGTATATAGTTGTTCATAGTATCCTGTCATTACCTCGTTTATTTGGGTCAGTGGTTATGTCTCCTCTTCCATTTCTGATTTTATTTATTTGTATCCTCTCTCTTTTTCTTTTTGTCAATCTAGCTAAGGGTCCATCATTTTTATTGATCATCTCAAAAAACCAACTTCTGGCTTTGTTGATTTTCTTAATTGTTTTCATGTTCTCAATTTCATTTATTTCTGCTCTAATCTTCATTATTTCTTTCACTTCATTTGCTTTGGGGTTAGTTTGCTGTTCTTTCTCTAGTTCTCCCAAGTGAACAGTTAATTTCTCAATTTTTGCTCTTTATTCTTTTTTGATATAGGCATTTAAGGCAATAAATTTCCTCTTAGCACTGCCTTTGATGCATCCCATAAATTTTGATATGGTGTGTTTTCATTTTCATTTGCCTCGAGATATTTACTGATTTCTCTTGTAATTTCTTCCTTGACCCACTGTTTAAGAGTGGTGGTTTAGCTTCCATATATTTGTGATTTTTCTGGCCCTCTGTCTGGCATTACTTTCCAACTTCATTCCTTTATGATTAGAAAAAATGTTTTGAAGGTAATTTCAATCTTTTTAAATTTATTGAGACTTGCTTTGTGACCCAACATATATGGTCTATCTTTGAGAATGATCCATGAACTCTTGAGAAAATGGTGTATCCTGCTTTGGTGGGGTGTAATATTCTCTAATTGTCTGTTAAGTCCAGTTCATTTATTGCATTATTCAAATTCTCTGTTTCTTTATTGATCCTATTGTCTAGAAGTTCTGTCCATTGATGAGAGTGGGAAATAGAAGTTCTCCAACTATTAGGATAGATGTGTCTATTTCTCCCTTCAGTGTTGTCAGTTTTTCTTGGAGCACTCTGGCTTGGTGCATAAATATTTATGATATATCTTCTTTCGTTGAATTGCTCTTTTAATTAATACATGGTGTCCTTCTTTGTCTCTTTTGTTTCTACATTTGAAGTCTAATTTGTCAGATATTAGTATAGCTACTCCTGCCCTTTTCTGATTGTAGTTTGTACGAAATATCTTTTCCCAACCTTTCACTTTCAACCTATTTTTGTCCTTGGATCTAAAGTGAGTCTCCTGTACACAGCATATAGATAAGTCCTGTTTTTTAATCCATTCTGCCAGTCTATGTCTTTTGATTGGGGAGTTAAGTCTGTTAACCTTTAGTGTTATTACTGTAAAGGCAGTACTTTCTTCTATCATTTTGCCTTTTGAATTTTATATGTCATATCTAATTTTTTTCCCTCTCTTTTAACCTTTACTGATAGTCTTCATTTCTACAATCTTCTTCAGACCTCTTTCTCCTGCTTTTTCCTATCTGGCTGTAGTGCTCCCTTTAGTATTTCCTGCAGAGCAGGTCTCTTGGTCATGAATTCTCTCAGTGAGTGTTTGTCTGAAAATGTTTATTCTCCCCCTCGTTTTTGAAGGTCAGTCTTGCTAGATACAGAATTTTTGGTTGGCAGTTTTTCTCTTTTAGAATCTTCAATAAATCATACCACTGCCTTCTCATCTCCACGGTTTCTGCTGAGGAATACACACATGGTCTTATTGGGCTTTCCTTGTATGTGATGGATTGCTTTTAACTTGCTGCTTTCAAAATTCTCTCTTTGATATCTGACTGTTTGATTAGTATCTTGGAGTATGTCTATTTGGATCTATCCTGTTTCGAGTATGCTGAACTCCTTAGATCTGTAATTTTATATCTTTCATAAGAGATGGGAAATTTTCTTTGACTGTCTCCTCTATTAGTCTTTCTTCTCCTTACCCTTCTTTTCTCTTTCTGGAACACCCATAACACATATATTTGCGTGCTTCATGTTGTCATTCAGTTCCGAGACTCTGCTCATATTTTTCCAATCTTTTTTCTGTTAACTTTTGTGCGTCTGATTTCAGGTTCAGTCCTCTAGTTCACTAATCCTTTCTTCTGCTTTTTCAAATCTATCATTGTAGGTTTCCACTGTTTTCTTCTTTCATCTCTTTTACCATGCCTTTTAATTCCATAAGTTCTGTGATTTGTTTTTTCAAACTTCTGATTTCTTCTTTTTGTTCGCCCAATGCTTTCTTTATATCCTCCCTCAACGCATTGATTTAATTTTTGATGTAATTTTGTATATCTGCTTGAACATCCTTAATTAGTTGTACCTCATTTGAAATGTTTGTTCCTTTATTGGGCCATATCTTCGATTTTCCTAATATGGCTCATTATTTTTTGCTGGCATCTAGGCATTTGATTTCCTTAATTAATTTATTCTGGAGGCTGTTTTCACTCTATTTACCTAGGTTTTTCTTGTTGGTTGTTTTTTTTCTTTATGTATTTTTTTGACATACAGTTCAATCAATTCTATATCTCTAGCATAGGTTCTGTTTAACTGATCAGAAGTTTTCAGTTCTTGTTTTTCTGCTTCTTGCCCTGCCTACACGGAGGCTATTTTTTTTTTTTTTTTTTTTGAGGAGGGTCTCCTCCTATCTTATAGACCCTAGTTACATTTTCCAAGTCCGGACTGGCCTCCCCTCAGGAGAAAAGAGTCACCTGCATCAGTTTCTCTGAGAGTGAGACCCAGCAGGTTGACAGACTCTCCTATGAAGACTCCAGATGTGTCCCTGGACCAGATAAGTCCTAAAACGCCCAGCAGTTGGTGCTTGTCTGCCTGTGACTTCCCACCAGGGTAAAATGATATGGTGCCTTTAACTTTAGCAGACTCTCCTTGCTGGGGGCATAGCTGAGACAGGGGTGAGGCTGTAGGTTAGCATGGGGCTGAGTTCCTTGAGGGAAGAATTTCACTTGAGTTGGGTCCTACCTTTTTCTTGGGGAAGATACACCCCTTAGGGAATTAACTCCTTTCACCTGACTAGTTACTTTGTTACTTAGTTAAGTCACCTGACTAGTTACTTTGTTCCTTAGTTAAGCTTAATTCCGCCCTTGCCTGGAGCAGTGCTGGAGCCCGAGAAGACTTCCATTTCTATCTAATGAGCTGCTAAGTAGTAGAAACAAACTAAAAGAAAAAATCCTCTTCAGAGCAGGATCTCAGCTCCTTGGGTTTGTCAATCAAGAGCTTAAGTTGGTATGTGGCTCTATGTATCTCCAGGCTCTATGTGCCCACTTTTCTTGGGGTCCAGACCGTCACAATATTTTGTGCTGCCTGACTCAAAAAGTCTTTTTTTTTTTTTTTTTCTGTCAGCTCCGCCCCCTCTCTGCAGGGGCAAAAATTCCTAGTACCTTTACCACTTGTTCTAGGTCTTTCTGTGCTGGAAGCCTATTTTCAGTAATCAGAATTTGTTAATTAATTTCACAAGTGGAGATTAATTGAGCTAAGCCCTTGCTGCTAGTAAAATCTGTTTACTTTCCCCTTGGGGAACCAGCCTATTGTGTCCTTGGGGGAGGGGCGCCAGCCTTTGCACCTTGGGGGACTTACAGTTCTGTGTGGGGTCTCAGCCCATCAAGCTTGTCCAGACTGGTGTATGCTGTGTGTCTGGTCACTGGTGTAGCCCCAGCAGTTTTTCTGTACTGTTCCTGGCTATTTATACTAGCTGCTCTGGAGGTTGAACTAAATTGCCCACCTCACTAAGCCACCATCATACCTCATTATAGACTTTATTTTTTAGAAAGCAATAAAAAATTAAGTTCTGGCTGCAAGAAGGAATGAAGTTGTGAGGCACGCAAGTAGCTGAATGAACCTGAAGGACAGAAGGGTAAATGAAATGGCAGAAACAAAAAGACAAATATCACATCTCACTCCTATGTATTTACACACAAGAATATACAAATTCAGAGAATTGAAATCTGGAGCATGGGTTATTAGTTTGGGGCCTATTGTAAAAGGTTCTAGATTTTAAGCTCTTATAACAGTCACATACATATTCAGGAGTTGTAACTTATATTTCTAAATTCTGAGATACTGAGCTATTCATATATAACCTGATCAATCCCTGAAACTTTGGGTATTTATGTGACATCTGAGACTCAGAATTGGAGCTCTGAAGCTATGAAAGTCAGCGTCATTCCATTCAGCAACTGTTAAAAAAGCTGAGAAAGTGATCAGACTTTGAGTAGAGATATGAATGAAGCTGGTCTGGATAGGACTAAAGTAAATCAGAATACTGGGTAAAGGATGATATGGCCTGTATTTTCAAACTTCAACCCCTGTTAAGATCAAAGGGAGAGATGCTTATTTGGTGCAAAATTTATATTTTTGGTAATACATTAATTTACATGTAAGTAAACATGTAAGTTTAGTTTGGTTGAACACCATTAAGTAAAGGTGCTTTGCTGATCCAGGCGGATATGAAAAATTCTTTGAAGCGTGTTGTTGCCACAGTGGCTCTGGGTGGCCCTTGGGGTTGGCTGTCCACCCTCTGTGCTCACAAGCAGTGTTGGTGTGTGCCCTGTTTTGGGCCTCCTGCTTTTCCAGGCAGAGTCTCATCTGTCTGCACTGTTCTTTAAAATCTCCTTCAGGTTCAACTTCTGCATGAGACCAAAGGGGGAGATACTTAGTTGGTATAAAGTTTATATTTTGGGTGGCACATTACCTAATTTAAGGTGCATGGTCAGTTTAGTTGAACACCAAAAATACATGGAATCTTGAATAGGGCATGAGAGCATGTTGGCTTGTCCAGGTGAGTATGATACCCTGATATATCCCAGAGTAATTTGGGCAGTGAATAAAAAAGTATTTGCAAAACCCCTGTGCTGGTTTGAAAGGATTACGTTCCCTAGAAAAGCCATGTTTTTACCCTGACCCATCATGAGGAAGGAGCCTTTCTTTTAATCCCTATTCAGCACGAAAGGTTGGAAACTTGAATAGATAACCTCCACAGAGATGTGACTTGCACAATTGTGGGTATTAACCTTTGATTAGAGGTTAGCATCTTTTCCAGGTGGGTCTTAGTTAGTTTACTGGAATCCTTTAAAAAGGGAAGCATTTTGGAGAGAGCTTCAGAGTCTTGAGGGAGGAGAGAACCACAAGACCTCACATAGCCACACCCCTTCAGAGATGAAGAAGGAAAATGCCCCTAGGGGAGGCTTTATGAAGGAAGACTGGAAAGAAAGCTAGCAGATGTCACCATGTTTGCCATGTGCCTTTCCAGTTGAGAGATAAACCCTGAACTTCATTGGCCTTTCTTGAGTGAAGGTAACACCTCTTGTGGGTGCCTTAATTTGGACATTTTCATAGACTTGCTTTAATTGGGACATTTTCATAGCCTTAGAATGGCAAACTTGCAACTTAATAAATCCCTTCTTTTAAAACTCATTCTTTTTCTGGTATATTGTATGCATTCCAGCAGCTGGCAAACTAGAACAGTCCCCCAGGGAAGAATGAGGTGGGGACTGGGAAGAAATGAGGAAATATTAAGCCCATCTGGGGAATACCTGATATTGTCGCAAGCAGTGTGGACAACCAATTCAATAGGCTGAGTCTTCAATCTTGGGATTTGCCCCTATGAAGCTTATTCCTGCAAAGGAGATGCTAAACTTGCTGTTAATTATGCCTAAGAGTCACCCCTGGGATGTATCTTTTGCTGCTCAGATGTGGCCTCTCTTTCTAAGCCAACTTGGCAGGCAAACTCACTGCCCTCCTCGCTATGTGGGACATGACTCCCAGGGGGTGAGCTGGGACCCAATATCATTGGAACAAGAAAGCCTTCTTAAGCAAAAGGGGGAAGAGAGAAATAAGACAAAATAAAGTCTCACTGGTTGAGAGATTTCAAACAGAGTCGGGAGGTTAACCTGGGGGTTATTCTTACGCATTATAAAGATATCCCTTTTTAATTTATGGTGTATTGGAGTGGCTAGAGGGAAGTACCTGAAACTGTTGAACTATATTCCAGTAGCCTTGATTCTTGAAGAAGACTTTACAACTATATAGCTTTTACAATGTGACTGTGTGATTGCGAAAACCTTGTGTCCTATGCTCCTCTTATCCTGGGTATGGACAGATCAATAAAAACAAAACAAAACACAATAAGGAGAAAAACTAAATAAATAATAGGGGGAGATAAAGGGTAAAATTTGGGTAGGTTAAAGTACCAGTGGTCAATGAGAGGGGGCAGGTAAGGAGTATGGGATGTATGAATTCTTTTTCTGGAGTGATGCAAATGTTCTAAAAATTATCATAGTGAAGAATACACAACTATGCGATGACATTGGGAGTCACTGATTGTATAATAGGGTTGGACTGAACATGTGTGGATATTTCTCAATAAAAATATTTTTAAAAAGATCATTAAAAAAAGTTAAGCTCTGATTTTTTCCATGCTGGATTAGGGTAATATATGAGCATGGTAAAAATTCAAGCACTCCAAAAGCATATCAAATGAAAAGTAATTGTTTCCTTATTCCTCCCTTCCCCCCATTCCACTCCACAGAAGACACTAGTAACATTTTTTAGGTAGCTTACTAGAAAAATTTAAAGCATTTAAAGGTACATTTATACATGAATGACATATCTTTGTAGAAAAGGGATTATAGTATGCATATTCTTCTGTACCCAACATTTTTACTTAATACACCTTATAGGTCATTCCATACCATCATTATATGAAGTTCTCTTCCTAAGATTCCAGTAAATATTTACAGCCCGTGGCCTGTTTAACCAGTCTTCTTACCAGTGGTATTAAGGTTGCTTTCACTCTCATGGCTATTATAGACAGTGCTACACTGCATATTGCAACTTGCAAAAGTCTGTGTATAAGTGTATTTTCAGGATAAATTCCTACCAATTATATTGCTTAGTCCAAGGGCATGTGCATTTAAGATGTTAATGGATACTGTCAAGTTGCCCTCCAGTAAGACAGCATCACAATTCATGTTCCCAGCAACAGTATATAAAAGGGCCTTCTTGATAATCTTTGAACCAGAAGCTAGGAGACACATTTAAAAAAAAAAAGTTTATTAGAGAAGTTGTGGGTTTACAGAAAAATCATGCATAAAAAACAGGATCCCACATACCATCCCACCACCAACACCTGCATTGGTGTGGAAAATTTGTTACACTTGATGACAATACTTTTTTTGTAATTCTACTATCTGTGTGATTCTTAAGCTGCTCAGGACTGGGTGAAGGGAAGGGGTCTGGACTGGCAAGTTGGGTCACAGATCTTCTACTTCTTAAAAATTTTTTTGTTGATTAAAAAAAAATTTTTCTTCAATTCAGCATTTCTGGAGTCCTTCTGCAGTCTCTATTATTGTCAAGAGTTTCACACAAGTGGGATTTGTCCTTCTATTAGTTGTTTCTGAGGGGAGACTTTTCCAGGAGATGTTTTAGATTGCCATGTTGATGACATCACTCATATGTCATTTTGGTTATAGTTAAACCAAATTGATTTATTTGTTAATTTTTTTTCTCCTGACAGCTATGGAAAAATCAAAAGTCATATGATTCACAAAGAGGTGATACTGCCTTTCTCTTAAACTGGACAGAAAATATCTCCCAAGTGACGAAAGGTTTCTATGAGTATATTTATAGTTTCTAATCATCATAGTGTACTGACTGATGAAAAAGCTATTATGATAGAAAATGGGATATTAAATCCTCATCACAGGCAGTCCCTTACTAAGCAAGAAGCATAGTTACAAATTATGTGACATTTTTCAAGACGTTTTTAAGATCTCTGCCAACATATTGGTACTATTCCATCTACCATTTCAACACTGCGATAGAAATAAACTGTGATTAGCCACGTGTGGCCTATTAGAGCAATGAGTTCTTATATCCTAGGCTTAGGATGCCATACTTTTAGCTGCTTCAAGAGTACACACTATATTTTCTTTACTTCAGAAATAATAGTAAGATCAATTGCTAATGTCTCTGAATAAAAAGTAAAATGTTGTATAATAAGTGCAACATTGATTCTCATGTCCTGATGCCAATTCTCTGCAATAGTTCTAGTGGCTTATTTTGATACTACAGTCAATTTCAGCTTTTAGGATGCTGTAATTGGCCACAGACACATGTAAATTCTGTATAAGACAAAAGTTATCCAAAGCCAAGGGTTTACAAAGATATAGTATATCAATCATTAATGAAAATGAGGTGGGATTTTTTTTTTTAAAGAGGTGGGATATTTTTTTTTTTTTTAATTTTTAAAATTTATTTATGAAACATAACCACATACAAACACAAACACATTCTTACCGTATGATCAGTCCATTCTTGTTATATAATCAGTAACTCACAATATCATCACATAGTTGTATATTCATCATCATGATCATTTCTTAGAACATTTGCATCAATTTTCAATCATTTCAATTTCAATTCATTCT
>PVIY010041983.1:0-21253 GCA_004026745.1 Myrmecophaga tridactyla | reverse complement strand
CAAATTTGTTCTACTGTAATTAATTAGGATAGTTTTATTTTACTCTAAATGCATAAAAGTCATGCCTCTATCTGGCATAGATTAAAAATAACATTCAAAGAGAATGTTTAGTGACTGAGCACATTCCAAGAGACCATACTGCCAGAAGTTGGAACAATGGACTAGGTTTTCAAGCATGCACATTGCTGAGCAGCTGCTGCCAGGAACATGCCCACTGCTGGAGAACATTCCTGATTCTAATTTGTGGCATATACATGGGCAGCCAATACTGAAATTAGCATCTCCCATTAGAGAAAAGGATGATTATACATGACAGCTAGATAATTATGAAAGAACCCTATTAGTTCTTCACTCTTCTCATTTTAAGCTGATATACTTTTAGATGATTGGTGTTCTAGTTTGCTAGCTGCCAGAATGCAACACGCCAGAGATGAATTGGCTTTTAATAAAAGGGGATTTATTTAGTTAAAAGTGTATAGTTCTTCAGAGGAAAGGCAGCTAACTTTCAACTGAGGTTCTTTCTTACATGGGAAGGCACAGGGCGATCTCTGCTGGCCTTCTTTCCAGGTCTCTGGGTTCCAACAACTTTCCCCAGGGTGTCTCCTTTCTGCATCTCCAAAGGCCTGGGCTGAGCTGCGAGTGCTGAAATGAGGTATGCTGAGCTGCTTGGGTTGTGCTATGTTGAGCTCTCTCATTTAAGCACCAGCCAATTAAGTCAAACATCATTCATTGCAGCAGGCACACCTCCTAGCCAACTGCAGATGTAATCAGCAACAGGTAAGGTTCACATGCCATTGGCTCATGTCCACAGCAATAGAACTAGGCACTTTCACCTGGCCAAGTTGACAGCTGAAACCAACTACCACAGTTGGTAAAACACTTGATCAATTTTTCTCATCTTTCATGCTTGAGCTGGTAACTGTGCATCTGATGAGATCTGGAGACCTGAAATTGGACCTATTCTCCCTAAATCCTCTCCCCATTGCCTGAAATCTCCACAGTAATTCTCTTTTTACAGCATCAGTTTGCAAACTCTAATCTATAAGTTTCTGGGATTCACTGATGAATCCTCAAAAGAAGAGTGTATTAGTTAGGGTTCTCTAGAGAAACAGAATCAACAGGGAACACTCGCAAATATAAAATTTATAAAAGTGTCTCACATGACTGCGGGAATGCAGAGTCCAAAACCCGCAGAGTAGGCTGTGAAGCCAATGATTCCGATAGAGGGTCTGGACAAACTCCACAGGAGGGGCTCACCAGCCGAAACAGGAAGAGCCTGTCTCTTCTGAATCCTCCTTATAAGACTTGCAGTGATTAAATTAAGCATCACTCATTGCAGAAGACATGCCCCTTTGGCTGGTTACAAATGGAATCAGCTGTGGATGCAGCTGACGTGATCATGATTTAATTCTATGAAATGTCCTCATCACAACAGACAAGCCAGCACTTGCCCAACCACCACTTAGCCAAGTTGACACATGGACCTGACCATGGCAAAGAGGATACACAACTCAGTGAGAAAGTTGATGTGTAAAGCTCTGGGTTTCCCACACCTGCTTCAACCATTCCAGTTTTCTTTGAATGTGTTGAAGTTCCAGTTAAAATTTTGTTATGGGAAAAAAATTGGTGTTACTGCTAAAATTCAAATAGCTTGAGAAATATTGCTTTAAAAGAATGTATCCGGGGTGCAAGGGTAGTTCAGTGGTAGACTTCTCGCTTGCCATGTGGGAGACCTGGGTTCGATTCCCAGCCCATGCACTTCCCAAAAACAAACAAGCAAAACAAAGAAAGACAAAACAAACAACAAAAATTCAACAACTGGTGCTGCAATAACGGGATACTCACATGGAAAAAGAATGAAATGTGACCCATACCATACAGCATACAAAAACAAAAACAAATAAACAAACAAAAAAGAATGCATCCAAGAATTCCATTGAAATTGTGTATTAGATAGAAGGGTGGAATATCCTACTAAACATTTATGAACTTCTTTTAGGAATAATTTGATCAGATTGGATGCTACCAAACTAATGAAGGCCTCAATTTCAATGTCCAGTAAGGTAAGGTTCAAAACTTTGATTCACTTTATTTTCAAGAGAGTGGCTATTGCCTAGCACTCACAGGCAACCAAGAAGTAAAATAGAAAGAAAAAAAGAAGCAGAGAAGGAGGATAAAATGAGCAATCCATCAACATTACACCAAAAACCAGGGTTCACCAAACCATTCACAGGCCAAATCCACCCACTGTTTTTATAATAAAGTTTTATTGTTACAGAGCCATCCAATTATTTTAACGAATGGACTATTGCCATTTTCCTGCTGCAATGGCAGAACTGAATAGTTGCCACAGAGAACTTAAGACGTCTAAAGACTAAAATATTTGCCATCTGACCTTTCTATGTAAAAAAGTTTGCTGACTCTGCATTAGACTAAAGTCAGCTTCCTTTGTATTAATATGTAAATGACACTGCAGAAGAGGACAGATGAAATGAATGAGAGAGATTGACCATAGATTGCAACATGCTGTCACAATATTTTGTAGCTTCTTCCATCAAGATAAGGAGTCTGTTTTCCTCTCCTTGAATCTGGACTGAACTTTCATCTTGTTTTGATAAATAGACTATGATACATGGCATGAAACCTAAATCCTAGGTATCAAATAATAATGCTACAGCTTCCTTCTTTGCCATTTTAGGATGTTTCCTTCACAATGGCTGGACTAAATTCCTGAATGATGAGAGACCATGTGGAAAAAGAGGGAGAGAGGTAGAGGATCAACCAACAGCAAGGAGGAAGACCCCAGGAAGGTCAATGAAGCCAATTTAGGTCCTCCAGCCCTGACAAAGCCTCCAGATGACTACACGTGAAGAGGTACTCAGGTAAAACCATCAGAAGAACCACCTTGCTAAGCAAACATCCAACTCACAAATGTACATGAAATAAATTATTTTTGCTTTAGGCCACCTTGCTCTGAGTTGTCTTGTTATGCTTACAGTCATAGAAAACTGAAACAGCTATCTATTGCTGAATACATCATGACTGTATGAATGCAATTTTCTTTTTATAGGGCCTTATCTAAGAGTAAAATGTATTAATGGCTTTTAACATAATCTTAGTATTTAAAAGTGCACTACAGTGTGGGGATTGTGGTACTGCCTGTATTTGTGTATACAAAATTGAAAAAGTCATACTTACATGCTGTCATAATAAGGTAAAGAACAGATGAAATATGCTTTACTCCGTGTAAGTGAATCAGCTATGAAAAATTCCACACTTCAAAAAATATCTCATTAAAAAGATTTAAAGCTATAGTAATTTTTCAATAGAATGAAAACATTGCCTACATACTATCCCCCAAGATACAGATCTAACTCTAAATATTTACAAAAAGATTTCTAACTCTAAATATTAATTGTTCTTTCTGCCTCCATAGGAAAAGATTTTTATAGAAGAAATTGGTACAGAAGAATTATTTCTTCTCTCTCTCTCTGTCTCTCTCTCTCTCTCTCTCTCTGTCTCTCTGCAGATGTTTGCTTGTCTAGTTTTATGGAATATGCTATAGGGGACACTAACTACAAACATTAAATGCATGTTCTTAAATTAGATACAGAATACTTTCCCTGCTTATATTTTAGCTAGAACATATCATTGCAAATGCCTTGTTTGAGACAACTAGACAGTTATTTTAACCTAATGAAGACAAAAATATGGGGGCTGTGAAACCTACTAATACAGAAACATGTTAGTGGTGTCCGTTTTAGGTGCACAAAAGTATCTTGTTTAAGTATCCACAGAGGACAGGGAATGAAGGGAATAATATCTATTGTATATCAGTTTTGATATGACTTGCTAAGTTTAACACATCATGAATGTTAAGCTGAGAATGAAAGGAAAGCTGTAACTACAATTTCCTAATGCTCATCTCTGTAACATACTTTGTGACACTCCCTTAGTGGGATTTGTGCCTGGTTTTCTATTTTTTAAAAATTTCCCATTCATGTTGCACTTACCATATTTTTCCACTTGATGGTAAACTTTTTCTATTAGATAGTAATAAAGAGAAAATGGAGGATATTTTTATAGAAATAGAAATATCATAGCTAATACTACCCTAAAACTTAACAAGACACAACTACAGGAAATTGAAAGGAACACATTAACAACTCATAATATGCTAACTAAATACTACTGAATTAAGAAATAATAGAACACTATTATTGAACTATGGAGTTCACATGTGTACATAACCAATCAACAGCTCCTGAGTTGATATACTCTTTTAAACAGCAAGTGGATAATCTCTATCTGGTACAGCTAAATAAGGGAATTCCATTTTTGCAGTCGCTTTGTCAGAGGAAAGACTGAGTTTTTAGGGGTTATAACTGAAAAAAAAGTCAATGCCTCCTCTAGATAATGTCTCTGCTATTCTGTTTTATCAAGTCAAACTGGAAGTAGCACAGCAGCTTGGAATCTAACAGCACAATCTCAGTAATCCAACTGTTCTCTGCACTTCACTTAACATAGGTCCTGATTTTTTTAATTATTTATTTTTTGTTGATATAGATTATATATTCACATACCATGTAGTCATCCAAAGTGTATAATTAATGATTCACAATATCATCATATAGCTGTGGATTTATCATCACAATCAACTTTTTTTTCCCTTTTTTGTGAAAAATAACATACATGCAAAAAGCAATTAATTTCAAAACACATCACAACAAACAGTTGTAGAACAGATTTCAGAGTTCGGTCTGGATTACAATTCCACAGTTGAGGTTTTTACTTCTAGTTGCTCCAAGACACTGGAGACTAAAAGAGATATCAACATAATGAAACAGCAATCACACTCATTTGCTAAACTCGACTTTCTCTGTATAACTCCAGCATCAACTTTGATCTTTCTCCCAATCTTTAGGGGTGTTTGGGCTATACCCTTTTAACTTTTTCATTTTGGAAGGGACTGTTGATAATATGGGGTAGGGGGATGGAACTAGTTGATATTCTGGAGAGGCTGGTCCCTCTGCATTTCAGGATTTATCTGGTCCAGAGACCCATCTGGAGGTTGTAGGTTTCTGGAAAGTTACCTAAGCACATGGAACCTTTGTAGAACCATACATAATGCCTTAGGTGTTCTTTAAGAATGGTTTTGGTTGTGGTTTGTCAAGTTATGATAAGTAGCAATGTCTAGCTGAAGCTTGTGTAAGAGTAGCCTCCAGAGTAACTCCATTTGAACTCTCTCAGCAACTGATACCTTATTTATTACACTTCTTCCCCCTTTTTGGTCAGGATGGCATTGTTGATCCTATGGCTCATCCCTGGGAGTCATCTCCCACAGCACCAGGGAGAATTTCACCCCTGGATGTCATATTCCATGTAGGGGGGAAGATAATGAGGTTCTAATATTTTTAGTCTGGATTTTTATCAAAATTATTCTTTACATTTTATAAGTAATGAAGTACTTTAACTTATTTCTTTTCTCAGCATTATTTCATTTGCCCTACATATTTTTAGCTTTTGAATCCATTTCATTTAGCTGGAATACATCCTGGAGTAATTATTTCTGAGTGGAATGATGGATGATGATTTTCTCAGTCCTTTCATAACCAAATGTATTATATCTTTGCCTGTATATTTGAATTTTAGTTTGGGGTGTGTCTAAAATTCTCAAAACTCTAAAGAGTCTTTTAATTGTTTATAATATACAATAGAGTTGTTTGGACTTCTGATAACAATATGATTCTCTTTCCTATCTAAGCAAATTGTTTTTCTTCTATTGACTTGTTAATGTCTTATTTCTGTCCTTTGAGTCCAAAAATCTCATCAAGATATATCATATATACTTTTTTTACATTGATCTTGTCGGTTATAAATTCATTTTTGAATGTGGAAACTCATATTTCTCTCTTGTGCTGGGAACTTTCCTTCTGCTACTTTAGTGAAACAGGTGCCATTATCAGCCAGTTTGGCCAAGGCACCATTCATAGATGATATGGAACTGTTTGCACAAATGTACTGGCAGAATTGATCTTTGGATAAAATTGACTTCATTTCCAGCTTCAGACTGGGATACTGATTTCCCTAAGCCAAACAGAATATTTCATCCCAGTAGACACAACAACTGGTGCAAAAATAGAGTTGTAAACCAGTCAGAGCCCATAACAGATGGAAGCTTTCCTGAGGTTTCTGAAGGATATCAACTCTCTCTTTTCTTACACAGCCATAAAAGAGGAGCTAAAATGTGCCAGATGTCTCTCTCTACAATGAGCCAGAAACAAAAGAACATCTAAAGGAAACAGGGGAAGATAACATAAATGCATTATTTTAGGCCTGAATCAAATATACTGTTTTTCGTTGCTGTTTTTTATTTGGTTAAGCCAAGCACTACACTTCCCAGCATGCTCATCCTCTGTAGTTCTGGATAAGAATTTACCAAAAGAGGAAACTTCATGATGTTTGGAAGGCAAAGGTGAAGGAGGATCATTACTCTGAGAAGTTTGTTGTGGTCAGATACAATATTGGACAGCCTTGTCCTATACTTGCGCTTGGCCAATACCAGCGAGTGCTCACTCTTCTCCACTCTGTGCAGCTAGTCTTAGCTAGCCCTGGCCCTCCCACCCGTATGAGTCCTCAACATAACACCAGTTTCTTGGGCGCAGACCGCAGAGGTGGTGACTACCTAGAGATAAGTTCTCATGGACCTCTCCCATCCTCTGCCTTCGTGGTTCCATGCTGATAACTGTTTGTACTTGGCTTATCAGCTATTCCTGCAAGTACTGAGATATCCATCTCTGCCAGTGCTTCAGGAGAACCAATCAGTGACTGTTTCTCTGCTTTCTAATCTCCCACCTCCTCCCACATTTATAGAGTTTAATTTTCTACTAAATCTTTTATTCTGATAAAACTCACAGTAACTGTTTCCCTGACTGATATAAGTATTGATACCAAAGCATAGACGGTTGATTTCTTTGGGGAAATTTGAAGAAAAAGGAGAAGATAAATGATGAATTCAGAGCTTTAAATGCCAAGATCAAGGTTTGTGTAAAGAACTAGAAAGTGTTTAAAACTTCCCTAAAAGCAATAACACCTTTATACACAAATAACTGAAGCCCTTGGCCTTGGCCCTGTACCTCAGAGGGCCCCACACTTTGGAGTGCCTTACCTGGAATTTTCTATGTTCCCTGAGCATGGAAATGTCCCACATAGGTCCCAGGAGCCACATGTACCCACCTCAGAATTTTCTAAGGCTCCCTCTGGTTTCTAGGACTGACGGGGACTTGCTGCACTGTCTAGGTGGAGTACCCAAACACGGGCCAGGATTTTCATGGGACCTAGTCCCGGTTTCTACCCTTTGGGATGCTCTTCAACTCTCTAATGCATGTGTAGGTGTAGAAGATTGGATTATGTACTCCCTCAGAGGACACATTCTGAATCCTAATCCATGTTCCAATGGATCTGAATTTATTTGTAAATCGCACCTTTTGAAGATGTTATTATTTGTTAAGGTGCAGCCAACTGAATCAAAGTGGTTCTTAATCCATGCTACTGGAGGCTTTATAAAGATAAGAAACTGCCAGCCAAACGTTACAAAAGACCAAGGAAGGCGCCGGAAGCCAGAAATCCGCAGAAACTGGAAGAGCAGATACAAGGAGAGAAAGATCTCCATGTTATGGGACAAAGAGATGCAAGCCAAGGAACCCCAAAGATTGTGGCAAGCCAGCTCCAGAATGTTACAGACTTTGGAGAGGAAGCATGGCCTTGCCAATGCCTTGATTTTGGACTTCCAGCTTTCCAAACCATGAGCCAATAATTCTTGTGGTTATGCCAGCACATTTGTGGTATTTGTAATTGCAGCTTGGCAAACTGAGACAGTGAGGTCCTCCTGGAGCTCTGGGACTGGGCTTCTGCTCCAGAAGGATGTCCTGGTATGATGATTTCTTTCACTGGCTAGAACAGTAAATAGTTCTGTTTTGCATGAAATTGGCCCACCAGAATGATGCTGTGATGTTGATTTCATGGGATTTTCACTCATATTGAACTTGGGACAAATTCAGGACTTTGTACTACCAATGACTCTTTGCTAATCCTTAGGATTAACAAAAACGTGGTTTGGGATTAAGCCACATCTGATTGCCTCCCATTGGTGCATGATCTGAAGTTGGCAGAGGTGGTCACAGGTGTCATTTATCCTGGCACTCCTGCCACTGGCACGCCATGTCGCCACCTTAACCTTGTCAGAGATAGGTCAGAAGACAGCTCAATGCAGCTCAGCTCAGATCTCAGGGCAGCTCAGACCCAGACATTTGGAGATGGAGAAAGGAATCACCCCAGGGAAAGCTGTTTGATACCAGAAGCCAAAAAGAAGGTCAACAGACATCACTGTGTCCTTCCCATGTGACAGAGAAAGCCAGAAGAAAAGCTACCTTTCCTCCAAAGATCTGTAAAGTTGTAACTTATAAATAAATCCCCTTTATAAAAGCCAGTTCATTTCTGGTGTATTGTTTCCCAGCAACATCAGCAAACTAGAACATGTCCCTTCTCATCCATAGTTTCTGCTACCTCTAATCAATGTTGCTATGGGGAGGGTGCTCTCACAGGTCATACTTAAGCCTTAACAGAAGAGGAACAGATATTTCATGTACGAATGTTATCTTTCTTCTTCCACCATCCACAAAGCCCTTGCCTATGTCCTTGCTAGTAGCAATATGTGCTAGAGGCAAGAAATTGCACTCTAGGAATGCAATGACTACAGTGTCAAGTGTTCAAGGGAAAACCTGGTTGAAAGATGAGCTATTCTATGCTTTCACTATGAAATTCCAAACAACAAATTTAATAAGGCCAGGTAATGAGTTAGCATTCACATTTACATATATTCTGTGGGCAAGACTTGCATTTGTGGTCATCATAATTAAACGCAATTACCACTGCGGAGTCACTGGAAGCCAGTATAAGCGGGCAGCACTATGGATGATGCAGCATCATGAGTACTGATACAAACAGAACTAAATAAATGGCTTTAGAGAACTGCAAAGACAAGTCCTACATTATTTCAATGAAAACAGGTTCTGAAGAGCCTTAATACTATGAGCCCATTTGATATTTTTTGAACCTAGATGATCATAGTTGTAATTTCGAAGACTAAATATTTTCCATAGCAACCTATTCCCATTTTATGGATATGATAATAATTACAAGTTCCTTTGAGCATATTAACTGTATTCCTTTCGTGATTCATGTTTCTTTGTTTGCCCTGTGGGATCTGTCTTCTCCTGAACTAATTCTTCAGGACCTGTCCTCAGGTCTTCCCCTAACGCTTATCACACCCAGGACAAAAGCACAAGTGGAGGTCCACATAACATAAGCTAAATGGTTCAATGCTACGTATCAAGTTATCAAACTGCTAAATTTCACAAAGACATGTTCACATCCTAAACCCAGGTCCTGTGATTGAACTAATGTGTAATTAACCTCTTCAGAGATCCTATTAGTTAAAATGAACCTACAGTTTGAACTAGGTTGGGCATGATAAAATATGACTGGACTCCTTAAAAGCAAAGAAATTTGGATACAGATGGAGACAGAAGGAAATGCATAGCAATGCGAGGAAGGTAAAGATTGAATGAAGTGGCAAGTCACCACCAGAATGTGTCAGATTTCAGGGAAATCTTGACCCTGAGGACACCATCATTTTGGACTTTAAGTCTTCAAAACCGTGACAATAAATTCCTGCTGTTTAAGCCCACCAGACTTTGGTATTTGTTACAGCAGCCTTGGTAAATTAAGGCACCAAGTACATTTTCCTTAAGATGTTCTTGAAAAATGTGTCTAACCCTAGGTTTTTGTATAACTAAGAGTTGATGGAATATCAAAGGCTACTATACATTTAATTATTACCAAGTATGTGCATGTCTAAGGAACTGTTTAAGGGCCAGCAAGATTTAGATTTGTAATCAATACAGACATACATAAATGATGACTTTATTATGCATTTTTCCATAAAACCTCTTGCTTATATTCAACAGAACCACTAATTTTGCTTTATAATCAGAATATTATATTCACATAACTTGCATTCTCTAAGCAAGAGTCAGCAAACTTTGGCCACTTGGTCATATCTGGCCTGTGACCTGCTTTTGTACTGCCCATGTCCTAAGAATGGTTTTTAGCATTTTTAAAGGGTATAAGAGACACAGATTATTCAACAAGCACCATATTTAACTCATAAACGCAAAAGTATTATTTTGTCCTTTAGAAAAAAAGTTTTGGGACCCTTGATCTAAATGATTAAAAGTTAAAATGTGATCATATTTTTACGTATAAAAACTAGTGTCCATGAAAAGTATAAATTAAAATAATTATAAACATTGAAAATCAAAATTATTTACCCATATATTTCCCCAAAGAATCAATTTCTCTCTGAAAAATAAAAAACTATCTCTTTAAATCAAAAAGCAAGAACAAATTATCATTAGTAAATATTTGAATTTAAAAATCAAAATTATTTAAGTACAGCAGATATTTTATTTTTATTGAAAATGTAATTATAGATTAGTTAACTATTTTTATAAAAGTAAAGTTATGTGCAATTTTGGCATTCAATGTCTAGCAAGTTGTCAATGTAAAGATTTTATTGAACTAACACACATAAAGCTAGTTTAAAATATACACACATTTAAGGGTAATGTAAATTGTTCATATCAAAAAAAAAAGTTCTCATCTGAATATATGGCACATCTCCCGTGTGCTGCTTTCAAGCTGTATGTGTCCCCAGAAAAGGATTCTCGTGGTCTGGATTGGTGTCCAGTGGACTGGTGAATAGATGTGGCCCCATTGTAAGTAGGACCTTTTGACAAGACTACTTCGATTAAGGTGTGACCTGCCTCATTCAGGCTGGGTCTTGGTCCTCTTACTGAAGTCCTTTATCAACATGATGAATACAGAGAGGGAGACAGAGCCAGGGAACCAGGAAGCTGAAAGCCATGAAACCTGGAAGAGAAGGGTGAGAACATCAGATGCCGCCGTGTGCCTTGTAATGTAGCAAGGAGCAATTGGTATTAAGGAAGAAAGGATTGCTTTGTTGATGCCTTGATTTGTACATTTTTCTTGGTCTCAAAACTGGAAGCTAATAAATTCCCACTGTTTAAAGCCAACCCATTTCACAGCATCTGCTTTGGGCAGCTTGGGAAACTAAAACACCCTTCTTATTTCTAAGTACCTCCAGAATCACAAATTGGAACACAAAGACAAACAAGAAAAAAGATACTTGGTCACACACTTCATTATGCAAGATTCTATTACATTCACGACCTTAGAGAGAAAGAATTGACGTAGCTATTTTTTATTGATTTCTATGATTTAAGTGGTCCTACAGCTCAAATATTCCCCATACTTCAAAAATGTTTTGATCACTGTCCTGGCAGCAAAACCCACTAAATAGCCCTGCATTTGGGCATGCAGACACTGTCACCTTATGTTTTGAGGACATAGGACAAAAGATTTGTAGAATTTTCCAGTACCTGATTTGTAATGCTCAGCAGGTTAGGTGAGATACCCTAATGGCAGCACCCTCTAAAGAGTGGGATCCCGCGTTCACAATTTTAAGGGTTTGTTCTCTTTGTGGTTTTAGTTTTCCTGAAATATTTGGTGTTTGCCCATTTTCTGGTCAGGCTTGCAGTTGAGACAGTGTAGAGAGAGTTAGCAGTGTTATTTCACAGCACAAATTGGTATCCCAGGTCAGTCTCCCAATATTTATAAAGTATAGAAACATGAAACTGGTGTGAGTGATTTTTTTTTTTTGGTAGCATTATGGATCCTTGTTCTTATTTGCTGTTTTGAGTTACTAAGGACAATGGAAACCCTGTATCTGTAATATTGCTGATAGTCCGGGAGTATTATGAGTAACATTTTTTCAACTCATGTTCCATCTCTCTTTCATCTCTTTACAATTTGTAAGGAGAAGGGAAGAGAATGGGAGGGCTCAATCAGCATCAAAATATTTATCTTTTAGTCCATTAATTGTCCTGACCATTTGGTCCAGGCCATCTCCTTTCTTAGCTCTTAGAGATCATTTGTCTGAAATTGCTCTAGCTACTCTGTTTAAATATATATTAATTCTTTAGTAATGATATCCTCTGGTTTGTATTTCCATTATTGGTTTTGCTTTACTTATCTTTTGAACCATTTCCATGTCGTTATAGTTCCAGCAATTTCTCAAAAATGGGAGATTTTCTTGTTTCTAAGGTGTTTTATGGACACATACACACACTGCATAGATAGACGATAAATAGGTAGATATAGGTACGTAGATAGATACAGACAAGCACACACACATATAACTATATATATGTACATACATTACTGTAATTGCAAGGCATTTGGGATTGAGGGGGATTAAATATGGTGATTGCTGATTGGCGCTTCATCTAATGCTTGCTACCTGCTTCTGCCTTAAGAATTGGCCAACCATATACAATATTTAATTTGAAGAAAGAGTTTGGTTGTTATGCAAGATGGCAGGTAGTAAAATTTCTGTTTTTATCAACGTGCTTTTAACTTGCTGGAAAAGTTTTGATTGTTTTATGGACAGCATTTTTCTTTGAAGTATGCACTTTTGACCTTTGAAAATATATAATGAAGTTTCATTATCTCTAACATTTCCCAGATTTTAGTTAAATTAAGAAGTCATCATAAAAGATTCATACAAGGCTATTTTATAACTTCAGCCATTATAGTGAAGAGAAACAAAGAATTGCTGTGGCATGGAGGCAGCATTGCTCACTTTGGACTATGGATTCTATATGTGAAGTTTAGGTCTTTAATAAATGTCCCAATGTTCTAATCTCAAGTGGAATAGGGATGTGAAAAATGCTTCGAGCTTTTCATGAGCACTCTTTAAGGCAGCATAACTATTCAGCCAGCTATATTTACAACTTCAGGATTAAATTTTATTTTCATTATCTGAAGTTGGGAGATTGATACTAAGCTTTTCAAAATGCCCCAAAGCAGCTATTCCAAGCAGAAAGCATGCTCACTTTTTAAGATGGATTCTGCATTTAGTTATTTTATCCTACTTAAACTATATCCTAGTTCTATGGTGTTAACCTTTGTGAGCTTCATTTTCTAATCTCTGTAATGGGGTTTTAAATAGCACTTATGTCACATAATTGTCACTATGATTGACCTAATGCATGCATGTTGATTAATAAGATATACACTTAAAGCAAAGAACATTACCTAGCATATAGTAATTACTTAACTACTGTTGTTTTTTGAGCTATCGGTAGTTTTGGAAGCTGAGTTTACTTAATTTGCTCCCTCCAATAAAAAAAAAAAGCACATCTTATTTCAATGGTCAGAAAAGATTTTGTTGGGAGGCTATACACATGTATTAAAAAAGTAACTAGCATTGTGGCTACTTGTAAGCTCTCTCTCTGTTTTAGTTCTTCTCTCTATTTCTCTCCCTACTCCCTTCTTTCTTATATAGATCAATTATGTGTGTATGTGTGTAAATAAATATGTATGTATATAATCGTCAAAAGAGTATTTTGAATGATATAATAAAATCGACTTTGTCACTTTTTATCTTTCCCTTTCATGTTCATATGGGCATATCCTCTATGTTAATATCCTCTATTAACAAATCGGATAAATTTTATTTGATGACATCTTTTTATTTCATGTATTTTAGTCCAAATATAGTTAATACCTATTTCTTTACTCTGACATTTCATGGATATAAATTCTTTCTCTGGTGAGATTAATACAGCAACTGACAACAATTCTGAATTACAAATTAAAATTTTATGGAGTCTTGAAGGCTATGGTGGTTTGAAGTCATACGTACCCAGGAAGAAGTTCCTAAATGTAATCCATTTCTGAGGTTATAGACAGAGAGAGAAGAAACCACAAGAACCTGAACATCAACATTACCCAGAAGAGAAGGAAGAGAGTAGGAGATGGCACCACGTGTCTTACCATGTGTCAAGCCAAGGATCAAGGGTCACCAGCAGCAGTCCCAGGACATCACTATCTTCAGGAAGAAAGCACTACCTCACTGATGTCTTGATTTGGGTGTTTTGCAGCCTCAAATCATGAGCAAATAAACTCCCATTTTTTTTAACAGGATCCTTTTCATGGTATTTTCTTGAGCAGCCCAGGAAACTAAAACAGATTTTGGTACTGAGAGATACTATTCAAATACCAAAAGACAGGAAACAGCTTTGGGCTTGGATAATTGGTAGAGGCTGGAAGACTTGTGAAGTGCTTGATAGAAAAGGCCTAGATTGCTTTGAAGAGACTGTTGGTAGAAATGTGGATGGTGAAGGTATTTTCATTAAGGTCTCAGATGGAAATGATTAATGTGTTATTAGAAACTGGAGGAAAAGCAATCCTTGTTAAAAGTGGCAGAGAACAGGGCAAAATTGAGTTCTGAAGGTGGAACTTGAAAGCAATGAACTTGGACATTTAGCTCAGGAATATTTCAAGCTAAATGTGGAAGTATAGCTTGCTTACAGTGAAATGAGAATGGAAAGGAATAAGTTGAGAACTGAACTCTTGGGCGAGATGAAACCAGAAATGGATGGTTTGGAAAATTGTGAGCCTATCAGTAACAGGGCTCTATATGAGAATTTAACCAGTCAGTAATTTCCATAGAAGTCAGGATTTGCAATACCATTATCCAGGAAGTATCTATAGAAAGTTTTTCTGCCTGATATATTGGACTCCTGTGAACTGCATGGAAAACTGACAAGTTATTCTTTGTGAGATTTGTATGAATGTAACCACTGCCAACTGGACAAAAGAGACAGTGAAGGAATAAATTGAAGGAAGAATAGCTTCAAAGGCAGAAACATGGAAGCCAAAGTATGGATCAAAGATATCTTCTCTGGCCAAGGGAGCAGGCTCACCCATGTGTGTGGAAAGCGTGAGTCTTCCCCAGGGCTTAGAGAAGGTAAGCCTTCTCCCCTGTTGATCAGGATGAGTGCTGCCACGCCAATGCTCAGAGATGGTGAGCTGTTCACTGAGAGACTGGCCATAATGCTAGTGCTCTGAGAAGAGAGAACCTGGGCCCCACCACTCACTCAGAGAGCCTGACTGTCATCTCTGTGCTTGAAGTTGATGGCACCTTCATCCCAGTGTTCAGGGGAGCATGGCTGCTGGGAAAGCATTTAGAAGAGGTGAGGCTGCCACTACATCAGGACTGGAGGACCAAATGTCATTCCACAGATGACTCTCAGACCTTGAAATCTAATGAGGTATGCCCTGCTGGGTCTCAGAATTGTTTTGCACCCATGACTCCTGTTTTCCTTCCAATTTATCCTTATTAGAATGGAAATGTTTATCCTATGCATTGTACAATTGATTTTGATGAGACATCATTTTTGAAAGGGCTTGAGGTTTGGGAGATATTATGATGGAATGAACATATTTTCCTTTTAGAAAGAATATGTCTTTTTGGAGCCCAGAGGCTAGAGTGTAGTAGTGTGAAGCTGTATACACCCCCCTAAAAAACACATGTTCTTAAATTTAATCCATTCCTGTGGTGTGAACCCATTGTAAATAGGAAATTTTGATGAGGTTACTTCAGTTAAAGTGTGGCCTAGACAAATCAGGATGGGTCTTAATCTTATTACTAGAGTCCTTTAATAGAATGAAATTCAGACAAAGAGAGACCAAAGAATGCTCTAGATAGAAGATTACAAATGAGTTTAATTAGGGGCTTACAGACAGAGGAAGATCTTCTCCAATGGTAGCTAGTTGAGAAATGAAAGTCTGCACTCCATGGAAAGCCAAGAGAGAAAAAGAGTGAGAGAGAGAGAAGTGCCAAGGACTGGCTTATAATGTTCAACAGTTTCTGTGGGATGTGATTACAATGGAGTTTCAGCAGACTCTCCTGAGATTTGGTTATTAGGCTGGGGGGGTTACATTCTCTGACCCTCAATGGCTCCCTGGGTCATGTAGGTAGCTATGTGACTTGCTCTCAAAATGTAGGAGGGAGCAGAGCCTGGATTAAGGGCCAGGGGTCACAAGTAGCCAGTCCCAGAATGTCACCGTCTTCAGGAAGAGAGCATCACCGTGATGACGCTTTGATTTGGATGTTTTTCTGGCCCCAAACCATGAGTAAATAAATTCCCATTGTTTAACTGGACCCATTTCCTAGATTGCTTGAGCAGTCCATGAACCTAAAAGTCATAAGGAAAATTAGAGGTCATCTTCACTGAAGTATTGGCAGCATGTGCTTTCCTGTCTATCTGTGCTACTTTCTTTTCACCAAATTCACATCCATAAACACAGTTATTAAAGGCATGAAATAATGAGCTAGTACCTAAAAACTACATCAGTATTCAACTAGTGCTTGGCAAATAGTATGCATTCAAGACACAATAGCTATAATTACCAGATCAGAGTTTCACACAACCCTATAAGGTATGTTTTATTCCCATTTTACTGTAATATCTGCTTTTCTATTTATTCTTTTAAATTTCTTTTTATGCTCTTCTAGTGTCTTCTTGATCTCCTTTATGCCATTAGCCATCCCACTGATTTTATTTGGTAGAGTTATATGAACATCTTTGGTTAAATGTTCCAAAGTCTGTGTCTCCTCTAGTGTTTTAATTTGGTCATTAGGCTGGGCAATATCTGTCTGCATCTTGATATGCTTAGCAATCTTCTGCTGTCTTCGAGGCATGTAGATATCTTAATAGGGTTACTTTGGAAATTGACTTCCTTCAGCAGACTACAGCTTTGCATTTTCAGGATGGGTGTGGAGCGGGATGCAGGGCGTGGGGAGGGGCACAGCAGTGCAGTGATGGTTTATGGTGCAGGTATATGCACAGAGCCAGATGCTTTGCTGGTGCCTGTGAGCATGGAGTGCAGGTTGAGGAGCTGTGGAGGTGTGGTGTGGGGGCCGGGGGTGGTGAGGTACAGCTCAGGCAGGCCTTGGAGCACGGGAGTAGGGTGCTGTGCAGGGGACACAGAGGTAGGGTTTGGCGAGAGGTGGATGGGGGTGCTGAGCAGATGCATGGGGGGGCTGGTATGTGGGCAAGATGTGGGTGGGCATGTGGGGTGTGTGGGTCATGGGTGTCAGGGTGTGGGGTACAGGGAGCAGAAGTTGGGGCACAGATCAGGCAGGGGACAGGTGTGTCCTTGCACAAAGGAGGGGTCCAGGGGGGGCCAGGATGCAGATGCACAAGTGTGTAGAGGCAGACACAGGTCATGGAGTTTGTGGGACATGTGTCAGTGATGGGTAATATTAGGTGGGCAAGCCTAGCACCTGTGTGCCAGTGGGACTGAGAGAGGACCATGGTGGGGGGGTGTGGTGGCTGGGGAAGGGATGCACGGGGGCTATGCGGCACAGATGCACACAAGAGCACCTGTCAGGTCTGGGAGAAGAGCATTTGTGCTGGGGGGATGGGGCAAGTGTATGCACATGTACAGGCAGGGTGGGTGGGGTGCGGGGGTCAAGAGGTCAATGCATGGATACAAGGGTGCCTGGCGGAGAGGATGTGGCTGTACACATGCATGGGACTGGGGGGCAGGGCCCTGGTGTACATGTGCGCACAGCTCAGGGTCAGCGGGCTGAGGTTGCTACTGTGTAGGCTGGGGGCAGGTGTGGCCCAGATGCGCAGGTCAGAGCTTGCTCAGAGCTGAGGGGATATGTTGTGAGTGGGCATGTGAGTGTGCATGGGTCTTGGGGGGCCCGATTGCTTATGTGTGCATGTGCAGGGCTGGGGGTGGGGTTGCATGACTGTATGGGCCGGGGTGGGTGTGGCCTGGGTATGAAGGTGAGCACCTGCAGCCTGGATGCACAGGTCACTGCCTGCAGAGAGCAGGGAGGGAGAGGTGGGGGTCAGGTGCTCGACATGCATGCAGGGATCTCAGGGGGGCAGGGCCAGACTGCACAGGGAGGGAGAGGTAGGTTCAGCTGGGACAGGTTTGCATGCTTGTGTGGGGCAGGGAGGCACAGGGAGGGGGGTCGGGGCACGGGTGCTTGGAGCGCAGTGGGGGGTGACTGGGTTCAGGTGTGTGGGGTGTGGCGTGAGTTGTGGGTCATGAGGCTGCACTAGTGAGGGTAGCGCATTCAAGGAACACAGCTTGGCTTATTTCCCAGTGCCATCTCCCTGTCTGTGCACTCCTGCAGGCTCCAGGCCTCCATTTGGAGAAGGGCATGTTAGGCTGTTTGCACTAGCTGGATGGTCTCCAGTTCTCTGCATCTCAACTCTTCTGCTTTTTCAGCCAAGCCCTCCCTATGTGGTGTAGAAAACCCTCCCAGGTTAGTTACACCCTGGAATGGCTCTCCCAGTCTTTTTTTCTGTCCATTCTCTAGCTGTCCCTTGGAGCAGGGGTGAACTCAACCTATCCTCTTCCACCATCTTCCCCTTCAACCATATCCCATTTTACTGCAAAGGATACAAAATCTTAAGAAGTAAGTTTCCTAGTGTCACTTGGATAATTTGTGGGGGAACCAAGATACAAACTCAAATCTATGTCATTCCAAATCTATGCTCTTTCCACAGTATTATGCTGCCTTTTCCAGACCGTGAACACCATCTGGGCAAATGTCACACCTCACTGTGTGTTTTTCTTTGTTTCGCTGTCATTTAAGGCAATGCTCTAACAAATTACTGCTACTCATTTGAATGTTTGTTGAAAGAACATGATGAATGAATGGATGAAGAATTCTAGAGGCAAAAAGCTCTGTGTCTCAAAAAGCATTTAATTCCATGCTCTATATTGTTGTAAATGATCAAGTTTTTCTGTTTTTGGAAAATGAACTAAAATAAATCTCTACCATGAAGTTTCTATTTATCTCCCTGAGGGTGGGAGGCATGTTTCAACTTGCTTTGTTTCTCCAATGACAGTAACTGGATTTTCCAAGAATTTTTCTTGAGTGTCTAAATTAAAGTTTACATTGTAGGTCAAATATAAAGCCCCATACACATAGAGATGTATTTTGCATTTGGGGCACTGTATAAATATTTGTTAGATACAAATATGCAGTATTTATATCTACCTATAACTCAGAAAGTCTTTAACATAATTGTGTAAGAATGACCACAAATAAACATAGGCAAAAGTTCTGTAATGATTAATTCCCCATTAGGAAAAATAAACAAAAATTTATCTTGTCTCTATTTATATATCTGTTCAGTACATCATAATTTATTTAGATAATAAAATCTTCACATAAGTTAGTATTGTCTAAGTTAACAGGTGGCAACATCTAAGTAGTTTTTAAATTATTAAAGACTTTTAATAATTATAATAATACAGGGAATAATAATAATAATAATATTAAAAATTATATTTAATTATAATTATAATAATTATTATAATAAAATTATAATAATACAGGGAATTATACAAGGAATACAGGGAAATTTTTACCTCTCTAATCAAGATCATTAAAATCACTCTTGATATGATATGTGGCATTTAGTGAGACAGTTAAATGATAATACATTTAGAGTAAGAAAAGATAAGTATTGGTAAAATCCATAAATGTATTTTATTGTTGATAGCCCCATTTTATCATTTAGATTGAACCGCATGTTATTGTAATACTTGGTCATTTTTTACCTATAAAACAGCAATTTCATCTAGTTCCCCAGGAGAGTTAAGAGCATTCTTGTAAATTACTTAACCTCTCTTATTCAGAGCTGTTAGAATGAGAACTCAGTTTCACTCTGGTCTGAGGATTAACGGACTTTTGGTAGCATAGGGAAAATTCAATAAATGGTATCTATTATTTTAATTTATCATGAATTAGAACTTTAGAAATCATGTTACCAAAAGAAGACTTTTATTATATAAAGGAACTTACCCTCTCAATATTGAGCTTTTTCTAAAATATATATTATATCCATTTATTCTTCAGACATTCTGAATGTGAAATAATCCATAAAAAAAAAAGAATTTGGACCTTACTGGAGGTTCAGTGTTTGACTTTCACTTCTAAATGTCACACACACACCAAAGAATAAAAACAGACTTCCTTCGGGAAAACTCCTGAAAGGGAACCCAAGAGATTTCTTGCTCAATTCTTTGCCAAACAAAACCTCTAGACCTTTCAAAATCCATTTTTGAAATGCTCCCAAAGAGGACAATTGTCTGAGCCACATCTTGAATGGGTTATTATCCATGCTGACCTATTTTGTGTATGCTTATCATGGAACTTTCATGGATAGCAACAGAAATTTTCCACAAAACACAGTTCAGAATGTGCAAGAGAAATCTGCATAGTAGAAAAGTAAAACATTTTTTATTAAAAGTGATGCCATTGCCTCTAATTTTCGAGAATCAAGAAAATAAAATAATGAAGGCAGTGTGAAGTGCTTTTTTTGCAAATGTATTAAACGGAAAAGCAGTTATGAAGTTCAATCATGTAAGGAAAAAATTTCAGTTTGGAAATAAGCCAAAATGCCCTTGACCTGATTAAATCATCATCTGTATAATAATTTAGAGCAAGTTTGGTGTTTGTTCCTATGTTTTGCTCTCTTTGTCAAGTGTATCATTCTGCAATATATTCTTGATTTATTTTTCAAGCACTGATTTATATATATCACACCTCCTACATTTTTTTTTTCGTTTTCTTTATAAAGCATCTGGTTTTCTAGCCACAGTATTGAGCCTCTGAGGCACGTAAAAAGCACCAAACCCAAACTCCTCACTTGGTATCTGGCTCTACTCTACCAAAAAAAAATTGTTCTGGGACTTATTTTTACATTCTCAATTTTATGACTTTTTAAATTGGTTATATTCAAAATGTCAGCACTTTCCCCCAAACCATTTCCTTAATAGCTGTCAGGTTCTGAAAGAAAGGTGGGCAGTGGCAATTAATACCACAGTTGCCTGCAAAATCCCAGAGGCCAGGTTGGGCCAGACTTTAATGCCTCAAACTTTCAGCATGGAATGGCAGTTCTTTCACCTGGGTCACTTGCTAAAGACAGAGAAGGAAAGAGTACTTGAATAGTTTCATAGAGCAAAGGAAGCAAAGCTGTCAAATACAGACAGCTTACAAGAAAAGCATTTCACAGAACCAGAAATCATTGCTTGAAAATAAGATGCTTGACTATAGGTAGGTAACACATCTCAGTGGTGAGTTATCTTCACTTTCACACTGGGATCACCTGCCCATCAGACAAGCAAAAGCCATGCTTACTCAGTTATGGGTCCCAGTGTGTGGTATGGTCAGACCAGGAAGGAATGCAGAGGTTAGGGATCATAAAACACTTTAACCTCGAAACAT
>PVIY010041982.1:0-21087 GCA_004026745.1 Myrmecophaga tridactyla | reverse complement strand
CTAATTACAGTTTCAAACATACAGTACTGAATAAAGATTAAAAGAAACAGTTGCTTTCACAAAATGGGACTAGGACCAAAACATGGCTTTCCTAGGGTACACACATCATTTCAAACCAGCACAATGGCCCATCAAAAAAAAAACAAGAAAAATCCAGATGCCATCATTGAAGAAGATCAGATTTTGAACATATCAGATAAAGACTTAAAAATGATCCTCATTATAATCAAGGAGATAAAGGAAAACATGGAAAAGAACTAAATGATATCAGTAAACCAATGAATGAACAATTCATTATGAGAAACTCAGTAAAGAGATAGATATTTTTAAAAGGAGCCAAACAGAATACCAGAGTTGAAGACTTCAATAGCTGAAATAAAAAAAATTCCCCAGAGGGTTGCAACAGCAGGTTGGAGCTGGCAGAAGAAAGAATTAGTGAACTATCAAGTTTAAGACAATCAAATGAAAATGTTCTAAAATTTATCATGTGAACTATTTGATGGTACTGTGAACCACTGATTGCATACCTCAGATAGATTGTCTAGTGTATAAATATATCCCAATAAAATTGCATTAGAATGATTCAGGCTGATGAGCTGAAAGGAAAAATATTTTATAAAAGTAAGCAGAGCCTAAGAGACCTAAGAGACAGGATCAGGCATACTCATACATGCATTATGGGAGTTCCATAAAAAACAAACAAACAAAAAACAGAGAAAGGAGCAGAAAGAATATTCAAAGAAATAATGGCAGAAAACTTTGTAAGTTTAATGAAAGACATGAATATGCACATTCAAGAATCCCAATGCACTCCAAACAGGATAAACATGAAGAGAACCACATATGGACACATAGTAGCCAAACTGTAGAATGCCAAGGACAAAGAGAGAAATCTGGAAGCTGCAAGAGAAAAGCGATGTGTCATGTATAAGAGAGTCCAAAGAAGATTAAATGTCTATTTATCAATAGAAAATATGGAAGCAAGAAGGTAGGTGGATGAAATATTTAAAATGCTGAAAGATAATAATCATCAACTAAGAATTTTATATCTGGTGAGACTGTCTTTCAAAAATGAGGAAGAGATTAAAACATTATCAGATAAACAAAAATTTAGGGAGCTCATCATTACTAAGTCTCTCCTACAAGCAATGCAAAGAGAATTCTAGATGGTAGAACAAAGTTGCAAAGAATTAACGATATGGGTAATTACAAATGCCAGTAATATTGTAATGTATTGATCGGGATGTAACTCTGCTTCTCATTTCTTGCAGTTTCTTAATGCCAGTAATATTGTAATGTATTGATCGGGATGTAACTCTGCTTCTCATTTCTTGCAGTTTCTAAAATGCAAATGCAAAAAGTAATGATCAACAGTGCTGATAGAGCTCATACAGCCAGAGACCTTTGTAGATGTAGAAGGAAAATGCCCTGGGGGGGGGAGCCTTATGAAATGAGAAGAGAAAGCTAGCAGACAACTCCATGTGCATTTCCAGCTTACAGTGGTGTCTGGACCCATCAACCTTTCATTTTTTTTTTTAAATAATATTTTTATTATAAACAATAAACACACATACCGACATTCTTGAAATACTATCATTCTCGACATAGAAACATTCTTTACATGGTTGCAATCAATGGCTCACAATATCATCACATAGTTGTGTATTCATCACCATGATCATTTTTTTGAACATTTGCATCTTTCCAGCAAAAGAAAGAAAAAAAGAAAAAACTCATGCATGCCATAGCCCTTACCACTTCCTTTCATTGGCCCCTAGTATTTCAATCTACTCAATTTATTTTAATATATGTTTCCCCTATTATTTATTTTTATCCACATTTTTTACTCATTTGTCCATATAGTAGATAACAGGAGCATCAGACACAAGGTTTTCATAATCACACAGTCACATTGTGAAAGTATCATTATATAATCATGTTCATGAAGCATGGCTATTGGAATACAGCTCTACAGTTTCAGGCACTTCCCTCCAGCCACTCTAATACATCATAAACTAAAAAGGGGATAGATATATATATACACATAAAAATAACCTCCAGGATAACCTCTTGACTCTAAAATCTCTCACCACTGACCCTTTATTTTGTCTCATTTCTCTCTTCCCCCTTTCAGTCAAGAAAGTTTTCTCAATCCCTTGATGCTGTGTCCCAGCTCACTCTAGGATTTCTGTCTCATGTTACCGGGGAGGTTTACAACCCTGGGAGTCATGTCCCACATAGAGAGGGGGAGGGCAGAGAGTTTGCTTGCTGTGTTGGCTGAGAGAGAGAGAGAGAGAGGCCACATCTGAGCAACACTAGTAGTTCTCTGGTGGTGACTCTTAGGCCTAATTTTAAGTAAGCTTAGCCTATCCTTTATGGGGATAAGTTTCACATGAACAAACCCCAAGACTGAGGGCTCTGCCTACTGATTTGGTTGTCCCCACTGCTTGTGAGAATATCAGGAATTCTCCAAATGGGGAGGTTGAATTTTCCCCCTTTCTCACCATTCCCCCAAGGGGATTTTGCAAATACTTTTTACTCACTGTTCAAATCACTCTGGGATTTATCAGGGCATCACTCTGGACAAACCTACAAAATCTCATGCCCTATTCAAGGTTCCTTGTACTTATGGTGTTCAATTAAAACTGCCCAAATAAGTTAAATTAGGATATGCACTAGTCAAAATATAAATTTTGTACCAAATAAACATTTTTTTCTTTAGTTTCACAAAGAAGTTGAAGTTTTAAAATATGAATTAACACCTACTTTCAACACCTTGCAATATTGATATTCCTTTGTTCTTCCTCATGCAAAAACATTTTTTAATTTGTACATTTAGTCACTATCATCATACACTGTAGGCATTTCTAGATTATACCATCTGTCTTTATTGTCTATCTTTCCTTCTGATTTCATTTGTGTCCCCAGCCCTCCTCCCTCATTCATTCTCACATTCAGATTCATTCAGTGAACTTACATTATTGTGCCACAATCAGGTAGTATTGTTCTGTCTATTTCTGAATTTTTATAATCAGTCCCGTTGCACAATCTGTATCCCTTCTGCTCCAATTACCCAATCTCTACTGTATTTCTATCTCTTGATGACCTTTGTTCTTAACTGAAATTCTCCAAGTTCATTCATTAATGTAAATTCATATTGGTGAGAATGTACAGTATTTGTCCTTTTGTTTCTGACTAATCTCACTCAGCATAATGTTCTCAAGGTCCATCCAAGTTGCTACATGCTTCATGACTTTATTCTGTCTTACAGCTGTGTAATATTACATTTTGTGTATATACCACATCTTGTTTAGCCACTCATCTGTTGATGGACATTTGGGCTGTTCCATCTCTTGGCAATTATAATTAATGCTGCTATAAGCATGGGTGTGCAAATGTTCACTTGTGTCCTTGCTCTCATGTCTTCTGAATAGATACATAGCAATTGTATTGCTGGATCATGTGACAATTCTGTACTTAGCTTCTTGAGGAACTGCCAAACTGTCTTCCACAGCAGTTGTACCATTTTACATTCCCACCAGCAGTGGATAAGTGTGCCTCTTTCTCCACATCCTCTACAGCACTTGTCATTTTCTGCTTTATTGATAATGGCCATTCTGGTGGGTGTGAGATGATATCTCGTTGTGGTTTTGATTTGCATTTCCCTAATAGCCAGGGAAGTCGACCATGTTTTCACGTGCCTTTTGGCCATTTGTATTTCCTCTTCTGAGAAGTGTCTGTTCATGTCTTTTGCCCATTTAAAAAATTGGATTGTTTGTCTTTTTGTTGTTGAGTTGAACAATCTCTTTATGTATTCTGGATACTAGATCCTTATCTGATCTGTTGTTTGCAAATATTGTCTCCCATTGTGTAGGCTGCCTTTTTACTTTCTTGACAAAGTTCTTTGATGCACAAAAGGGTTTAATTTTGAGGAGATCCCACTTATCTATTTCTTTCTTCAATGCTCATGCTTTGGGTGTAAGATATAGGAAATCTCCTCCAATTACCAGTTTTATAAGATATTTTCTTCTAAAAATTTCATGGTCTTAGCACTAATGTTTAGGTCTTTGATCCATTTTGAGGTAATTTTTGTATAGGGTGTGAAATATAGATCCTCTTTCATGCTTTTGTATATGGATATCCAGTTCTCTAAGCACCATTTATTGAAGAGACTGTTATGTCCCAGGTGAGTTGGCTTGATTGCCGTATCAAAGATCAATTGTCCATAGATGAGAAGTTCTATATCTGAACACTCTATTTGATTCCATTGGTCAGTATATCTATCTTTATATCAGTACCATGCTGTTTTGACCACTGTAGCTTCATAAAACACTTTAAAGCCAGGTAGTGCAAGACCTGCAATTTCATTTTTCTTTCTCAAGATATTTTTAACTATTTGGTGCATGCTGCCCTTCCAAATAAATTTGGTTATTGGTTTATCTGTTTATGCAAAGTAATTTTTTTTGGATTTTAATTTGTATTGCATTGACCCTATAAATCGATTTAGGTAGAATTGACATCTTAACTATATTTATTTTTCCAGCCTATGAACACAGTATGCCCTTCCATTTATTTAGGTTTTCTGTGATTTTTAAAAGGAATTTCTCATAGTTTTCTTTGCATAGGTCTTTGGTATCTTTCATTAATTTTATTCCTAAATATTTTATTCTTTTGGCTGTAATTCTAAATGGAATTTTTTTTCTTGATTTCCTCCTCAGAATGCTCATTACTAGTGTATAAAAACACTATGGATTTTTGAGTGTTGATCTTGTAATCTGCCACTTTGCTGTACTCATTTACTAGCTCTAGTAGTTTTGCTGTGGGTTTTTCAGGGTTTTGACTCATAATATCACATCATCTGCAAACAGTGAGGGTTTTACTTCTTCTTTTTCAACTTTGATGCCTTGTATTTGTTGATATGGTGTATTACGTTTTCTTATGTTGAACCATCCTTGCATACCTGAGATAAATCTCACTTGGTCATGGTGTGTATTTCTTAAAATGTGCTGCTGGATTCATTTTTCAAGAATTTTGTTAAGGATTGTTGCATCAATACTCATTAGAGAAATTGGTCTGTAATTTTCTTTTCTTGTAGTATCTTTGTCTGGCTTTGGTATGAGCATGATGTTGGCTTCATAGAATGAGATAGGTAGCCTTTCCTCCTCTTCAACTTATTTGAAGAGTTTGAGCAGGATTAATACTAATTTCTCCTTGAATGCTTGGTAGAATTCACATGTGAAGCCATCTGTTTCCTCACTTTCCTATTTTGGGAGCTCCTTAATGACTGATTCAATTTCTTTACTTGTGATTGGTTTATTGAAGTCATCTATTTCTTCTCTATTCAATGTTGGTTGTTCATGCCTGTCATGGTCAGGTTCATGTGTCAACTTGTGAGTGTTCTCTGTTGATTCTATTTCTCTAGAGAACCCTAACTAATACAATGCCTCTCTAGGAAGTTGTCCATTTCATCTGTGTTGCCTAGTTTATTAGCATAAAGTTGTTCATAGTATCCTCTCGTTACTTGCTTTATTTCTGCAGGGTCAGTGGTTATGTCTCCTCTTCCATTTCTGATTTTATTTATTTGCATCCTCTTTCTTTTTCTTTTTGTCAACCTTGCTAAGGATCCATCAATTTTGTTGATTTTCTCATAGAACCATAGAAAATCTCCTGATTTTCTCAATTGTTTTCATGTTCTCAATTTCATTGATATCTGCTCTAATCTTCATTATTTCTTTCCTCTTGCTTGTTTGGGGTTAGTTTGCTCTTCTTTCTCTAGTTCTTCCAAGTGAACAGTTAATTCCTCAATTTTTGCTCTTTTTCTTATTATAGGCATTTAAGGCAATAAATTTCCCTCTTAGCACTGCCTTTGCTACATCTCATAAATTTTTATATGTTGTGTTTTCATTTTCATTTGCCTCAAGACATTTACTGATTTCTCTTGTAATTTCTTCCTTGATCCACTTGTTGTTTAAGAGTGTGTTGTTGAGCCTCCATATATTTATGAATTTTCTGGCCCTCTGCCTATTATTGATTTTTAACTTCGTTCCTTTATGATCCAAGAAGGTGTTTTGTATGATTGTATGAACTGGGTCCCACTCCTCTCCAGAGGAAGGCAAAGCCTCCAGGAAATTAATTCCTTTCACCCAACCAGCCTCTTAGTCTCTCAGACAAGCTTGATTCCACACTTTCCTGGGGCAGTTGGAACTTGAGAATCCTTCCAGTTCTATCTAATGAGCAGTCAAGCAGTAGAAACAAAAGCAAAAAAAGTCTTTTCACAGCAGGACCCCCATTCCTTGGGTTTGTTAATCAAGAGCTTAAGTTGGTATGTTGCTCTATGTATCTCCAGGTTCTTTGTGCCACCACCCCCCTTTTTTAAAGGTCTAGACCTTTTCAAGTATTTTGTGCTTTCTGATTAAAAAAAACCTGTTTTTCCCCCTCAGTCCTGCCCTCTCTACACCATTGCAAAAACTCCTAGTACCCTTAGCTCTTATTGGTGATTTATCTGAGCTGGGGGCTTGTTTTCAGTAGTCAGAATTTGTTCATTGATTCCACAATTGGAGCTTGGTTGAGTTCAGCCCCTGCTCATAAAGTCTCTTTCCTTTCCCCTCTGGGAACCACCTTATGGGGCAGGGGTGCTGGCCTCGTGGCTTGAGGAAGTCACAGTCCTGGGTGGGATTGCAGCTGGTTCAGCTTATCCAGACTGATGTATGCTGAGTGTCCAGTCACTAATGTGGCCCCAACAGTTGTTCTGCAGTGTTCCAGGCTATTTACTAGCTGCTCTGGAGGATGAACTAAATTCCACACCTCACTAAGCTGCCATCTTGGAACCCTTTTCTCATTGACCTTTCTTGAATCAAGTTATCATTCCCTAGATGCCTTAATTTGGACATTTTCATGGCCTTAAAACTGTAAATTTGAAACTTAATAAAATCCCCTTTTTAAGAGCCATTCCATTTGTTATATTGCATTCTGGCAGCCTACAAACTAGCACAGATTTTGATACTGGGGAAGTGGGGTACTGCTGTGGTTTGCAAATACCAAACATATTGGAACAGCTTTTTAAACGGTTAAGGAGAAGAGTCTGGAAGAGTTGTGAGGAGCTCAATAGAAAAGACCTAGAATGCTTTGAAAAGACTGTTCGCAGAAATGTGGACTCCAAGATACCTCTGATAAGACAGAAATGATGCTTGTGGTATTGCAAACTGGAAGGAAGATGATCCTTGTTTTAAAGTGGCAAAGAATTGGGCAAAATTGGCTGCTAGTTTTAGATGGAAAGCAGATTTTAAAAGCCATGAACTTGGATATTTAGCAGAAGATATTTCCAAATTAAATAAGTGAAGTGCAGCCTGGTTTCTCCTTGTAGGTTGTAGCAAAATGTGACAGGAAAGAGATAAGCTGAGAACTAAACTCTTGGATACAAAAGAAATTGATGGTCTGGAAAATTCTGGGCTTCCAGAAAGGGAGACCACAGAGAATAGTGCCACATGTGGAGATTTAACCAAACATGGAACCAGTCAGCCATTTCAGAAAAAGCCAGGATTGAAGATGGAGTTATCCAGGAAGGATCTGTGGAAACTTCTATTGCCTGATGGTTATGATTCAAGTGTACTTCATTGAAAGCCAGCAAGAATGTTGTGGGATCTATATAAATGGAACCACTGCCAGTTCAGACTAAAAGGGACTGAAAAAGGACAAACTAGAGGAAAAATAACTTCAGAAGTAGAACCATGGAAGCTAAGGTCTGAAGCCAAGAAACCTTAGACCAGGAGAGTAGACCCACCCAAGCACTTGGAGAGGGAATAGCATGTCCTAGATTGAAATTTCACCTACAGTTTTGGTTCCAGGATGAAGAAGGAGTGGCGTAACATTGAAGAAGATTCTGAATGGGCATGAATTTGAAGGATAAATGAATGTTTTAGTTTGGAGCCAATAAAAATTTTGGGATCAATTGCTATCACAGCCTAACTTATTCTACATTTACAGATATGTGCATCACCATCATCACCACCACCACACACACACCCATACCCCCCCCCAACATGTAATAATCTTCCATTTCTACTTGGGTTTCTGCTTCTCCATCTATCAATCATCTATTTGCTGGCTGTTTCCTAAACAATAGTCACTGAGAGAGGCAATTGAGCTGTAGTAATGAATAAGACATTCCTAATGGAAGAGCCAGACATGTCAAGAAATAACTCAAGCCACTAGATTATGAATATTCTACTAAAAACTGCTATTCAAACAGAGATTATTCCAATTCTTATCATACAAGAGATTATTTACCACCACTAAAAGGGATTATACTTACCATGATTGTAGTCATTTCAGTTTACATGATAGCTATCTATCAAGAGACTACAGTGATAGAGATGGCTATGGTTGTGATTGAGACTTTTCAGATCATCTGAGTAGAGGGTCCTATGGAGGTTCATATGGGGGTTATGGTAACTCATATAATGTTCCACATATGCAAGGGCCCCTGTCTTCTTAGGATGGAGACAGTCATTATGATGATTAAAGAAGTTCACTTGACAGATATGGTGGTGGTCAAAATGGTTATTCAACAGCCTAAGTAAGCTCTACTCTGGTGATCAAGATTGGGTTGGTAGACAAGAAAGAGGGCTTCCTCTTCTATGGAAAGGGAATACCCTCCTGCATGTGATTCCCACAGCAACTCAAGCTGTGGAACACCAAGTTGTAGAGGAAGCCAGTGTGATAGAGAAGCAGAAGCAGATACTAAAAATAAAGTTTGTACTAAAATCCCTGTTCAAAGAAGCAACAACAACAAAAGTGGAAACTGTTGTCATAACTACCCAAGTACTGCTAAGAGGGAAAATTGTGTTACCTTTTTGAATTTTCCTGTTTAATTCTCCTCCATAATTTTAATTTTCTTGTGAGGAAAAAGTAAAACATGTTTAATTTTATTTGATTTATGATATAACTTTCAATGAGCAAATGTTAAATGTGCAAGACTTGACTTGTGTTTTAGTGTTATAATTTTCTAAGTAAAAGTGTCCTTAAAGGTCACTTTCTATCTGATTTTTCCCAGTAAATATGGCAAGTCCTTTTCTAGGAGTTTCCACAAACATCTAGCCCTCTAAAATAGAGAGATGAATCTCTGTTTATATAGACAAATTAGATATTCGAGTGTGGTTGGGGTAATGCTACTTTTAGGATTTCAGGATGTGCTCAAACAGAGGTCACAATGTTCTCAGCATAGAAAACCAGAGATCAAATGCTCATGTAATGAAAGTTCTATTTTCACCCAGTAAATCCAAAAAGCAAATGAATAATGCTGGCCTTATTTTTCCTTTCTGATATTTATGTAGGAATCTGTGAGAGCCTCCTCTTCTCCCCCTCCTTTAATAACACCTTTTAAGTATTTGTTAAATAACTACAGAATATTAAATATAAAGTTTGCCCCAATAAAAAAGTAATCATAAAACTATGGTTTTTCACATACAATATTTAAAGGTATAATTTGTAAAAGATGGGGGGATGAGAGTGTATAGGAATAGTATATATGTATGCTCTTGAAGTTAATCTGGAATAAAATAAAACATGGTTGTTATAGATTTAGGATGTTAAAGCCCATGGTTACCACAAAGAAAATATATGAAAAATATAGATCGAAAGAAATGAGAAGGTGGTGATGAGTACACAACTATGATAATATTGTGAGCCATTGATTGTATACTTTGAATGGGCTGTATGTGTGTGAAGAGACTTCAATAAAAATATTTTAAAAAAAGAAATGAGAAAGGGCAAAAACGATACAATACAAAATCAAATAAACATTAACAGAAGAATTGAGGAACAGAAATGGTTTAAAACTGAGAAGAACCAAAAAGCAAAATGACAGGAAAGTCATGTATTATCTATAGCTATTTTAAGTATAAATGGATTAAACACTGAAGTGAAAAGGCAGAAATTGGCAGAATGGATAAAAGGCATGGCCTAACTATAGGTTGTTTACTAGAGACTCAAGTTAAAAGACACAATTAATTTGAAAGTAAAGGGAGAAAAAATATATCCCAGACAAATAGAAAACAAAGAAAGCTGGATGGCTATACTAATATCAGATAAAATAGATTTAGAGAAAAAAATGTTACAAGGAACAAAGTAGGTCACTATATATTGCTAAAGGGGTCAATTTGACAAGAATATACAACAATTTTAAGAATATATGTACCTACAGCAAAGGTCCAAAATTCATGAAGCAAACTAGCAGACTTGAAAAGAGAAATAGACACTTCTATACTAATAGTAGGGGACTTCAATACATCACTTTCAATAAGAGATAGAATACGGAAGAAGGTCAATATGGATATAAAGGACTTTAGGGATATTATAAGCCAACTAGACCTAAGAAATGTCTATAGAACAGCAGCAGAATACACATTCTTATTAACTGCCCATAGATCATTCCTTGAGACAGACCATATGTTAGTTCAAGAAGTAAGTATTAATAAATTCAAAGATATTGAAGTCATACAATGTGTCTTTGCAGAGCACAATGGAATAAAGTTAGCAATCAATAACAAAGGGAGAACTGGAAAATTCACAAGAATGTAGAAATTAAGTGATATATTCCTAAACAAACAAGGTGTCAAAGAAGAAATCACAAGGGAACTTAGAAATTATCTTGAGATAATTGAAAATGAAAATATACCAAAACCTATGGGATGCAACAACGGTGGTGCTGAGAGGGAAATGTATAATTCTAAATGTTTTGGGGGAAAAAAAGAAAAAATTCAAATCAGAGTCCCAATGTCCCAATGGCAGATCTAGAAAAAGAAGAGCAAAGCAAGCAGAAGGAAATAAATAATAAAGATTGCACAGAGATATATGAAATACAGAAAAAATAGAATCAATGAATCAAAAATTTGGTTCTTTGAAAATATCAATGAAATCAACAAACATTTAGCTAGACTAACAAAAAAAGGAGAGAGGATGAAAATAACTAAAATTAAAAATGAAACAGAGGACATTACTACCAACCCCACAGAAATAAAAAAGACTTATAAGAGGATCCAATGAACAACTGTATAACCAAAAAAAATAGATAACCAAAATGAAATTCCTAGAAACACACAAATTACCTATACTGACTCAAGAAGAAATAGAAGATCTCAATGGACCAATAACTAGTAGAGAGACAATTAGTGTTCCATAACCTCTTTTTGAATGTTTTTCTATTTTAATTTTTACAGTAAAAATTTAACATACAAACATGCAAACATTCTCGACATACAAACATTCCATACATGTGTATAATCAGTGGCTTACAATATCATCACGTAGTGGTGAAAAATCAGATAGAAAGTGACCTTTAGGGAAACTTTTACTTGGAAAATTATAACACTATAAATACATTTGCATCACTCCAGCAAAAGAAATAAAAAAGAAAAAAGAAGAAACTCATACATACCATACCCCTTACCCCTCCCTCTTATTGACCCCTAGTATTTCAATCTACTCAATTTATTTTAATCTTTGTTCCCCCTATTATCTGTCTATTTTTATCCATATTTTTTGCTCATCTGTACATACCATAGATAAAAGGAGCATCAGACACAAGGTTTTCAGAATCACACAGAAACACTGTAAAAGCTATATCATTGTACAATCATCTTCAAGAAAAAGGCTACTAGAACACAGCTCTACAGTTTCAGATACATCTCTCTAGCCACTACAATACACCATAAACTAAAAAGGGGAATAACTTCTCTCAACTCTGTTTGAAATCTCTCAGCCACTGAAATTTTATTTTGTCTCATTTCTCTCTTCCCCCTTATGATTGTGAAGTTTTCTCAACCCCTTTTTGCTGGGTCCCAGCTCATCCTGGGGTTTCTGTTCCACATTGCCAGGGAGATTTATACCCCTAGGAGTCATGTTCCACTTAGGGAGTTGCCTTGCCATGTTAGCTTAGAGAGAGGTCACACTTGAGCAACAAAAGAGGTTTTCTGGGGGTGACTCTTAGGTCTAATATTAAGTAGGTTTAGCCTATCCCTTGCAGGAATAAGTTTCACAGGGGCAAACCCCAAGATCAAAGGTTCAGCTTATTGATTTGGTTGTCCCCACTGCTTGTGAGAATATCAGAAATTTTCCAAATGGAGAAGTTGAATATTTCCCATTTCTCCCCTTTCCCCCAAGAGGACTTTGCAAATAATTCTTTATTCACTGTGAAATCACTCTGGGATTTATTGGAGCATCACACTAACCTGGACAAACCAGCAAAATCTCATGCTCTACTGAAGATTCAGTGTACTTATAGTGTTTAATTAAACTGACCATACAAGTTAAATTAGGAAATGCACTAGCCAAAATATAAATTTTGCACCAAATAAGCATCTCTCCTTTTAGTCTCACACAAAAGTTGAAGTTGAAGGATGATATCATCCTTTACCCAGTATTCTGATATACCTTAGACCTAGCCAGATCATCTTCCTTCATATCTCTACTTATTGTCTGATCACTTTTACAACTTTTTAAGCAGCTCCTGTATAAAGTACTGCCGACTTTCATAGCTTCAGAGCTCTAACTCTGTGTCTCAGGTGTCACATAAATACCTGAAGTTTCTGGAACAGACCATGTTATATACAAACAGTTCAGTTTCTCAGAATTTAGAATAACAGTTACACCTCCTGAATATATATGACTGCTGTAAGAGCTTACAACTTACAATATAGAACCCTTCACAGTATGCCCCAACCTCCCATGCTCTCAACTTTAGTTCACCAAATTTTATATTATAGTTAATCCATATCAATGAGGCATGATAGTATTTGTCTTTTTGTTCCTGACATTTCATTCAACATATAGCTCTTAAGTTTCATTCATTTAGTTGCATGCCTCACAAGTTCATTCTTTCTTGTGGCTGCTAAGTAGTCCATTGTAGGTATACACCATAGTTTCCCCTTCCAGTTCTCAGTTGTTGTACTCTTAGGCCATCTCAATAACCTCTTACAAAGAAAATCCCAAGACCAGATGTCTTCACTGGTGGGTTTAACTAAACATTCCAAGAAAAATTAACACCAGTTCTGCTCAAACATTAAAAAAATATTGAATAGGAGGAAATATTCCTGACTCATTCTGAGGTCTAACATCACCCAAGTACCAAGCCAGCTAAATATATCACTAGAAAAGGAAATCACATACCAATATCCTTTTTGATTATACATGGAAAAATCCTCAACAAAATAAATAGCAAACCAAATCCAATAGTACATTAAAATAGTTATACACCATGATCAAGTGAAACTTATCCCAGGTATGCAAGTGGGTTCAACATAAGAAAATCAATTAATGTAATACACCACATTAACAGAACAAAGGGGGAAAAACAAATGATCATCTCAGTTGACACAGGAAAGTCATTTAACAAAATCCTGTACCCCTTCCTGATAAAAAACACTTAGAAAAACTAGGAATAGACAGAAACTTTTTCAGCATGATAAAGGGCAAATATGAAAAACCACAGCTAAAATGTACTCAAAGCTTTCCCTCTGAGATCAGGAATAAGACAAGGATGCCCACTGTCACCACTGATATTCAACATTGTACAGCCAGAGTAATTAGGCAAGGCAAGGAAATAATAGGAATCCGCGTTGGAAAGGAAGAAGTAAAACTTTCACTATTTGCAGATGGCATGATTCTATATAGAGAAAATTCTGAAAAATCCAAAAGAAAGCTATTTGAGCTAACAAATGTATTAAACAAAATGGCCAGGTACAAGTTCAATGCACAAAAATCAGTAGTGTTTATATATACTAATAATGAATAGTATGAGAAGGAAATTAAGAAAGAAAATAATTTACAATAGTAACTAGAAGAATCACACATCTAGGAATAAATTTAACCAAGGATGTAATAAACTTATACATAGAAAACTACAAAACATTGCTTTAAGAAATCAAAGAATACCTAAATAAATAGAAGGATACTCTGTGTCCATAGATTCAAAGAGTAAATATTTTTAGGATATCAATTCTACCCAATTGGCAGATTCAACGCAATCCCGATCAAAATCCCAACAGCCTTCTTTGCATAAATGGAAAAGTCAGGCATCAAATATATGTGGTAGGATAAGGGGCTCCAAATAGTAAAAACTGTCTTTAAAAGGAAGAATAAAGTTGAAGAAATCACACTTCCTGATTTAAAAACTTACAACAAAGCTACAGCACTAAAAACAGCATGGTACTGGTACAAGTACAGACATTCAGACCAATGGAATCAACAGTTCAGAAATAGTCCAGTATTTCTATGGCCAACTGATTTTTGACAAGGATGCCCAGTCCACTCAATCAGGAAAGAATAGTCTCTTCAACAAATGGTTTTGGGAAAACTGGATATCCATAGATAAAAGAATGAATCAGGGTGCTATTTCACACCACATATAAAAATTAATTCAATAACGAGCAAAGATCTAAATATATGAACCAAAACTATAAAACTCCTAGAAGAAAACCAAGGGAAGCATCTTCAGGATCTTATATTAGGCACTGGTTTCTTAGACTTTACACCAGAAGCACAAGCAACTAAAGAAAAAAAAATAGATAAATGGACTTCATCACCATTTTAAAATCTTGTGCAAAGGACTTAATTATGAAAGCAAAAAGACATCCGATATAATGGGGAAAAATAAGGGGAAATGAGAAAGTACATATTGCATAAGGGTTTAATATTCAGAATCTATTAAGAAACTCTACAACTCAACCACAATAAGACAATCCAATTAATGAATGGGCAAATGACTTGAATAGACATTTCTCCAAAGATATACATATGGTGAAAAAGCACATGAAAAGATGCTCAACACCATTAGCCATTAAGAAATGCAAATCAAAGCCACAATGATATACTATTTCACACCCACTAGAATGGCTACTATTACAAAGAGAGAAAATAAGTATTGCAAAGGTTATGGATAAATAGGAACATTCATTTACTGTTGTTGAGAGTGTAAAACAGTGAACCCACTGTGGAAAACAGTTTGGAATTTCCTTAGAAAACTAAATATGGAATTACCATATGATTTGGCAATTCCACTTTTAGGTAGATGTTCAAAAGAATTGATGTAAGAACTTGAACAGATATTTGCACAAGAATGTTCACAGCTACATTATGCACAATTGCGAAGAGGTGGAAGAATCCATCAGCAGATGAAGGTATAGACAGAACGAGGGATATGCATACAAGGGAATATTCAGCCATAAAAAGGAGTGATGTTTTGGCACAAGCACCAACATGGATGAACATGAGGACATTGTGTTGGGTGAAATAAGCCAGTTCCAAATGGACAGATATTGTATGACCTCACTTATTTGAAATAATTAGGATAAACAAATCCATAAAATCAGAAACTGAAAAGCAGATTACTAGGGGTTGGGGTCTGTGTAGGGAACAGAGAGGTAATGATTAATTGGTACAGAATTTCTGTTTGGGTCACAGAAAATTTTGGTAATGGGTGGTGGTGATGGTAGCACAACATTGTGAACATAATTAACAGCACTGACAGTGCTAGTTTGAAAGGATTTATGTACCCTAGAAAAGCCATGTTTTAACACTAATCGATCTTGTGGGGGTAACAGTTTCTTCTAATCCCTATTCGGCACTATAGATTGGAAACTTGATTAGGTTATCTCCATGGAGATGTGACTCAATCAATTGTGGGCATTAAATTTGATTAGATGGAGATGTGTCTCCTTCCATTCTACATGGGTCTTGATTAGTTTACTGGAGTCCAATAAAAGAAGAAGTATTTTGGAGAAAGATTCAGAACGCACAGAACCACAAAGCAGAGTCCACCAGCCAGTGACTTTTGGAGATGAAGAAGGAAAATGCCACTTGGGGAGCTTCATGAAGCAAGTGGCCTGGAGAGAAAGCCATCAGATACAGATGCCACCATGTTTGCCTTGTGCCCTTCCAGCTGAAAGAGAAATGCTGAATATCATTGGCCTTCTTGAACCAAGTTATCTTCCCCTGGATGCCTTAGATTGGACATTTTTATAGACTTGTTTTAATTGGGACATTTTCTTGGCCTTAGAACTGTAACACAAGCAACTTATTAAATTCTCCTTTTTAAAAGCCATTCCATTTCTGGTATATTGCATTCCAGCAGCTAGTAAACTAGAACACCGAGTTATATATTTGAATATGGTTAAAGGAAAGATTTTGTATCATATGTGTATGTGTGTGTATATGTATATGGTATATATATATATATATATAATATGATATATCTAGAAATTTTTTTTTGAAATAAGGGCTGTAAAACACAAACAATGAACCCTAATGTAATCTATGGATTTTTAGCTAATATTATAATTATAATACTATTCTTTAACAAATTGTAACTAATGCAAAGTATAAAAATAGGGTGATAAATGGTGCTCTGTATTTTTTGCATGATTTTTCTGTAAGCCTATACCTTCTCTAATAAAGATTTACATAATAAAATCAATGAAATATGTAGTTGCTAACATTTATGAGTGCTATCTAACTCTCTTCAAGGCATTATGCTACATGCTTACCATGCACTGATCTTGGTCTAGAACATCTGCACTCAAATTAAGGTTTTGTTCAAGTCATGGTTTTTTTTCTAAGGACATGGAAATTTCTTGCTTTATAGTTTTGTAACTAAATTATGTAAGTAGAGTCTGCCTGCTTGAAGCTTAGAAATGCAAAGCTTTTTTTCTTTCTTAATTCTAAAAAGCCTCCCAAATATATTATATATGATTTGTCTAAATTAAATTAAACAAATGTTTCTTTGCTGCTTATTTTGTGACAAGAACTAATAGATTTTTTTGGAGTAGGTTTTTGTCATCAAAAATGTAAAATTCAGTGAAGTCCAGATACTTAATAGAATTTGAAACATGGCAGAATAAACTGCAAGCAGAAGAGTATAAGTCACATCTGGGAATAGTAGAAGAAAGGCAATCTATTCTAGTGGAACTAAGGTGGAGATCAGGGAAAACTTCTGGAGACAGTGGCATTTAATTAGATACCATGAATAAGAAGGTTTCAATGAAAGGAGAATTTTAGTGCAATGGGCATTTAAATCCAAGCAAATGTTGGAGCCCCCAAAACCAAAGGTCATATATATGATAGTGAGATACCTTCCTTGAATTGAGAAGTAACCATCAAGGATCATTCTACAAATATAGAAACTCAAAAGAAGCAACAGGCAACTATATTGTGTACAACTATATTGTTCTTGCAAAATTGCATGGACTAGCCTGAACTTCAAGAATTAGGAGTGGAAATTTTGCTGATACCTTTTACCCTGGAAGAATTAAGAGAATAAGCAATTGTTCAGATGATCAAACAAGCATTGGATTGACCTCTGAGTTCTCCTGAATCAGTGCCCATTGTAAATACACTCCAACTTCTTCAGAAGCCACATATTTTGGAGATGGCTTCATGGTTAAAATCTATGCTATTCTAGACCACACTTAACATTCTATACCATTTGGGGAAGTAAACTATGCTTTTTAAAACTGCACTCTACATTTGTATAGATTCTTCTGATCCAGAAATAAGTGGAAGATAATTTTCTTTAGGTTCAGAGACACTTGGTCTGTATTTAAAACTCTTTTTAAAAAACACTTTTATTTTGAAATAATTATAAAATCACAGAAATTTGCAAAAAAAAAGTCAAATAGGTCCCATATACCTTTTGCTCAGTTGCATATTACATAATTATAGTATAATATCAAAACCCAGAATTTGACATTGTGACCATATGTCTGCATAGTTCTATGTCATTTTATCACATGTGTAGATTTTCATAACCTACAAAATATAATCAAGATAAAGAACTATTGCATCACCAAAAGTTTCCTTTTTGCTCCCCCTTTTTTGCTTGCCACCTGTCATCCCTAACCCCTGGTATTCTAGTTTGCTAGCTGCTGGAATGCAATATACGGGAATAGAATGATTTTTTAAAAGGGGAATTTAATAAGTTACTAGTTTACAGTACTAAAGCTGAGAAAATGTCCCAGTTAAAACAAGTCTATAGAAATGCCCAATCAAAGGCATCCAGAGAAAGATATCTTGGTTCAAGAAGGCTAATGAAGTTCAGGGTTTCTCTCTCAAGTGAGAAGGCACCTGGTGAACATAGTCAGGGCCTCTCTCTCAGCTGGAAGGGCACGTGGTGAACACAAAATCATCTGCTAGCTTTCTCTCCTGGCTTCCTGTTTCATGAAGCTCCCTGGGAGATGTTTTCCTTTTTCATCTCCAAAGGTTGCTGGTTGGCGAACTCTGCTTCTCATGGCTATATCATTCTGCTCAGTTCTTTCTAAATCACTCTCATTCTCCAAAATGTTTCTTCTCTTATAGGATTCCTATAATCAAGACCCACCCAAATGGGTGGAGACACGTCTCCACCTAATCCAGTTTAACAACTGCTCTTGATTGAGTCATATCTCCAGGGAGATGATCTAATTACAGATTCAAACATACAGTACTAAATAGGGATTAGAAGAAATGACTGCCTTTACAAAATGGGATTAAGATTGGGCTTTTCTAGGGTACATACATCCTTTCAGACCAGCACATCTGGTAACTATTAATGCCTTCCATCTTTATAATTTTGCATTTTGAGAATGTTGTGTAAATGTAATTAGACAGCACGTGACCTTTTGAGATTGACTTTTTTCATCCTATATAATGCCTTTGAGACCCATCCAAGTTGTGGTATACATTTTCACTGTTGAAACCTTCCATGATATGGATGAACTATTGTTTGGTCTCTGGCATGGAAGGCAAGAATTCTGCCACTGAGCCACTGTCACACTATCCTGTACTACTGTTTTGTTTTGTTTTTTTTAACCCCTTGCATATTGAAGAACCTTTTGGCTGTTTCCAGTTTTGGGTTGTTACAGATAAAATGCTATGAACAACAACATAGAGGCTTTCATGTGTGGATGCCTTCATTTCTACAGGATAAATGTCCAGGACTGCAATTGCTGAATCATAGGGTAAGTGTGTGCTTTGCTTTTAAGCTGCCAAACCATTAATTTTAAAATTGTCATCAAATTATAAAAATGCTGCCAAATAATTTTCAAGAGCAGCTGTATCATTTTATACTCCCACCAGCAATGTATGAAGAAAGATACTTTTAAAGTGTCATATCTTCTTTATTTTTAATGCAATTTTATTGAGTTATGTTCACATACAATATAATCATCTAAAGTATACAATTGATGGCTCACTATATCATTATATAGTTGTACATTCATCACCATAATCAAGTTTAGAATACTTTCATTTCTTCAAAAATAAAATTAAAAAAGAACACCCAGAACATCTCATACCCCTTACCCTCCCTATTATTTATTCATTTTTTTGTTTTTTTTTCTTACTCTTCTGCTCTTACACTGGATAAAGGGAGTATTAGTCACAAAGCTTTCACAAGCACATGGTCTCACCATAAAGCCATATAGTTATATACTCATCATCAAGAATCAAGGCTACTGGAGCACAGTTCAACAGTGTCAGGTATTTCCTTCAAGCTATTCTAATACATCAGAAACCAGAAAGGAATAGCTATACAATGCATAAGAATAACCTCCAGAATGACCTTTCAACTCTATCTGAATTCTCTTAGCCACTGAAACTTTATTTTGTTTCATTCCTTTTTTCCCCTCTTTGGTCAAGAAGGCTTTCTCAAGATGGCCAGGGTCAGACTTATCCCTTAGAGTCATGTCCCACATTGCTAAGGTGACTTACACCCCTGGAAGTCATGTCCCATGTAGAGGGGAGGGTGTTGAATTGATTAACAGAGTTGACTTAGAGAGAGGAGCTACATCTGAGCAAATCTTGGCATAATTATAAGTAGGCTTAGCTTCCCCTTTGCAGGAATAAATTTTATGAGGGCAAGCCCCAAGATCAAGGCTTTGCTTGTTAAAGTGGTAGTCCCAACTGTTTGCAAGAATATCAGTTATTCCCCAGGTGGAGAAGTTTAATACTTCCACATTTTCCCCAGTTCCTCAAGGGGAAATTGCAAATACTTTTTTGTTTTATGCCCAAATTACCCTGGAATGTAACAGGGTTTTAAATTAACCTATCAAAACAAAAGATCTCATTCCCTATTCAAGGTTCCATGCAATTATGTTGTTTGAGTAAACTGAACATACAGGTTAAATTAGCTAGCATGCTACAGAAAATATAAATTTTCTATGAAATAAACATATCTTCCTTTGGCCTCACACAGAAGTTGAAGTTTTAAAATACAGTCAATATCATCCTTTATTCATATTTTGATTTACCTAAGTCCTACCCAGATCAGCTTCATTCATATCTCTAATTGAAGTCTGATATCTTTTTCAGCTTCTTTAACAGTTGCTGTTTGGGGCAATGCTGAATTTCAGCGCTGCAGAACTTTAACTCTGAATTTCAGTGTCATACATATATTCAAAGTTCCAGGGAATGACAGGCTATACATAAGGATTTTAGCATCTCAGAATTTAGAAATAACAGTTACCTCTCTGGAGTAGATGTGACTGCTGTAAGAGTTGGCAGTCTAGGAAACTTTACAAAAAGCCGTACTGAACATTCTGTACTGTTTAATTGTCAATTGCCCATCTTTGCCCACATTCTTTTGTCTGATAACCTATGTTCTGGAATTAAACTCTCAGAGTTTGCATATTTTAGTTTGTCCATATTAGTAAGACTGTACAATATTAGTCTTTTTGTTTCTGGCTTATTTCCCTCAGCATAATGTCCTCAAGGTTCATTCAACTAGTTGCCTCACAACTTCATTCGTTCTTGCAGCTGTTTAATATTCCATTGTATATATACACCACAGTTTGCCCTTCTATTCATCAGTCATGTACCCTTAGATCACCTCCATCCATTGCAAATTGTAGATACTACCACCGTAAACACCAATGTGCAAATGCCCATTTGTAACCCTGCTTTCAGTTCTTCCTAATATACCTAATAATATGTGGTTGCAGGATCAAATGGCAATCCTATACCTAGCCTTCTGTGGAACCATCGCACTGTCCTCCAAAGGGACTGCGCCATTCTACTTCCCTACCAACAGTGAATAGGTACATCTCTCTCTCTCTACACATT
>PVIY010041981.1:0-21265 GCA_004026745.1 Myrmecophaga tridactyla | reverse complement strand
GTTGCCACCCGCTCTAGCCCAGCCCGCATCAGCTTCCGGCCGGAGGGTTGCCTTAGCAACCGCCCCGCCCTCCCACAGCCCCACTCACGGCCCGCCCCCACCGCGCCGCGAGCTTCCGCCCGCCCACGTCGGCACGCCGACTTCCGTCCACCACCCAGCACGACGACTTCCGCCCGCCTACCCTGCACGCTGACTTCCGCCCCAATCTTCCTGCAGAGGCCCAGGGCCCACTCGTTTACTGCCTGACTTAAAGTTACTGCAAGAAATAACCGCACTTAGAAGAATATGTTTTCTACACGCTCCGCGTTTTCATCTCAGGGGAAGACGTGTAAAACCAGTGGCTATTCATAACGTGACGACGCCACCCAAAGTAAGAACTGAAGCGCATTTTCAGGCAGTGCCTTGGACAGCAGCAATGCCGGAGGTCCCCGGAGGCCGAGGGAGACGTGGACGCGAGGGGGGCGGGGACGCTGGAGGCGCTGGCCGGTGGCTCTGCTCGCCTTGGCTCCACAATGTGAGTGTACCCGCCGGCCCGCGGCCCCAGCCCCGACTCAGGGCCCGGCCACAGCCCCCGCCGGTCCCCTAACCGTCTCCCGCTTTCCTCCTCAGGTCGAAGGTTTCTTTCAAGATCACACTGACGTCGGACCCGCGGCTGCCCTACAAAGTGTGAGTGGCTCGGCGGAGGCTGGCCGGCAGGTTTCGGGGTGGGGCCGGGGCTGGACGGGGCCTGGTGGGGGTCTGGCCCACAAGTCCCACCACCTTCTCCCCATCCTACGGCCTTCCGGGAACCTGCCTCGCGGGAGATGGAGAAGAGGGCTCCGGAGCCTCGTCCCTGAGTGTCTGCTCGTCCCGGCACGAGATGCGGGTTGGGGCATGAGCGACGGGTTTTGCCGACCGGGACTCCCCTCGGAATTCATTTTGTGGTTGGTGGATGGGTGGGCGTGTGGAGTGCGCGCTAGTGGTTGGCCGGCGGCCTTTTAAAGCAGTAGTGCCCCGTCCGCCAGTGACTGGGAAGGCCTCTCACCACTTGGACCAGCTGTTAGAGGGCGTCAGGGAAAAGTTCCAGGCCAGGCTGCTGCTTCTTATGGTAGTGACTCAAAAGTCGGTTTAGACACTCGTGAGGTTATTGCAGTTGAAAGTTGCATGACATGCGACAGAGATTAGGACCTGCATAGGATTTTAGGCATAAACGATGTATCGATACCGAGGCCTCATAGTGAATAGATAACAGCTGTTACCTGTCTCAGTTCGACCCCTGCGTCCTCTCGGCTCCAGCTCTAAAATGTCATTTTCAGCCACTCTAAGGCGGATAACCATATTCTTCCCTTGCAGCTGGCTTACTGTTTCCCCTGAAGAAGTGTTTCGTCCCATTCCTTACCCCACCCTTTTTTCCTGTCCAGGTTAAAGTACTGGTTCTTAGTTTAAGTCTCTCTCTTGGAAACACCCTCCACTCTGGCAGCCTTCTCCCTCTCAGCAACATAGTCTGCTTGGTGAAACACTGACCCCGAATCCAGCCACTTGTTCTCTGTACCTAGCTAAAGGCCCCTGTGGAAAACTGCACAGTCACGCTGATGGTTATATGTAAAGTTCATGAAGGTAGGCAGCGCTGTGCCGCATTTCTTCATGTTCATCCTTATTCTCTGTAAAACCTTTTTTTAAAAAAATTTTTGTTCATATGACCCAAAACCCCTTTCCCACTAACTCTCAAGCCACTGTAGGAAGATTCTCCCATCTTCTTTCTCATAGGCACATCTATAGACCTAACCACTGCATCTACAAACCCATAATCTCTGTCTCCTATCCTGTGACAATGGGAAACATGATGTGCTGGTTTCAGTTTGTTATGTATTCTAGGAAAGCCATGCTTTCTTTCCAGTTATGTGGGGACAGACCATTGCTTAGGGTGGAAACTTTTTTTCACGTGGGCAGGCACCAGGAATTGAACCCAGGTCTTCAGCATGGCAGACGAGAACTCTGCCATTGAGCCATCTTTGCACAGCCCAGGATGGAAACTTTTGACTGGGTTATTTCCATGGAGATGTAGCTCCACCTATTCTAGGCGTGTCTTGATTAGTTTACTAGAGTCGTTTAAAGGGGAATATTTTGGAGGAAGCTTAGATCTTGGAGAACTGTTGCTTCAGAACCAACGGGAATGCAGACATTTGTAGATGCTTAGAATGCTGGCAGGGAGCAGACACCTAGAGACGGACATTTGGAGATGTAGAGCCCAGCAGAGTTCTCATGTGCCTTCCCATGAGATGCTAAGCTAGCCAGAACCCAGAGTTGTGACCCAGAGGAACTAATTGAAAGCCCACAGATGCTTAAGCGGAAACGTTTCCACTGGCATCAAGAGCTGGAAGCAGTGGAACTGGGAGCGAGGGCCAGCAGACACCAGCTACGTTCCTTCACAAACATTGCTTTCTGGGCCCCATTGCATAGGGTGTGTGTTGTGTGTATATGTATAATCTACGGGGATGTGCATGTAAAATACAGCACACGCACTTGTGTATGAAGGGTAGTTAATGCTGTGTTTCCTTTTAGAAGTCAGTGGTAACTTGGGTATTAGTAAAAGCAGTTCGAAGATGTGCAGAAAAACCTCTTTAAGGTCACTTCATTTGTCAAGCAGGTAAACACATGCTTTAGTATAGTTGAGTTGGAGAAAGAGAAATGTTTCAGGTAATTTTCGATTTTTTTTATTTGTTGATTGGTAGTCAGTCACTATTTGTATTGGCACTACGTTACAAAAATGCTGAAATTAAGCACCCTTTTAAATATGCAGAACGAATTAAAAATACCTTTGGCTCTTTCAGTGTGACTCCAACCTGTCTCTTCAGTATTACTTCCACCTTTTCTTGCCTGCTCTTCCTACCACCAGGACTTAGGCAAATCCTCACATCCACCATTCCAAAATCTGGAAGCCCTTAGACCCACCTTGCCTTTACACATGCTCTTTTCTGTGCTTGGACTGAGTCTTGTGACCGCTCCTTGATGAACAACGTCCTTTAATCTTCAGAATTTCACCTCTGAAGATTTCTGCCTCCTTTTCCAGATGCTTTTAGTACTTTTTGTTCTTATTCTTTAAAACACTTGTCAAGTTGTGTTGTAGTTATGTTTATATGAAGTATTTATTAAAAGAACAAATGATGCCAGCACTTTACTTTAAAAATTCATTTTAATGTACAGAATAATTGCCACTTTTTCAATATGCCAATAGAATTTGAGTGCCTGTTTTCAGAAATATTAACTTGCAAACACAACAGCATTAAATCTAGATAAGGTTTATGGAATCACAACTCTCAGTCCCTTTATAATTTTCAGCCACTTAGAACATTAAGAAAATGTAAGTTTCATTGTATCGTTTCTGACATTTCTGTGGACTTTCTCACAACTAATATATAGGCAGAAATTGCATTTAATGCATATCTGTATGACATCAGTTACATAATGTCAGGACATTAACAAGTCTCCAATTGTAAAGAAAGTTGAAACCCCAAGGTTTTAGAAGTTCTTTTGGAGACAGAGTTTTAGGAAAACAAATCTTAAGTCCTAAACAATTCACGTGTTGTGGACATACTTGTAAAATACTATTCCCTACTTTGATTTCTCATATTACCAGTTTATTACATATTTTTTAAAAAATAAATGGCTGTACATTTAGTATTTTGTGTTTTAAGTCTTCCTGAAAAGAAAAAAAGGGGGGGGGAAGCAGTTGATACTGTTGTTTACTAATTTTTTTTTATGGGTAAAATAGAGGAGGGGCAGCCAGGAAATCTGTCCATACTTCTCTTACTGACAGTAGATACAATTGCTATGGTAGGTCTTACGATACTTATATTTAGAGATCTGCAGACAAATTGAGGAACCTGGTTGTATGCATGAAAACATTACATAATGATAGTTGCTATTAAAACTTCGAAGTAGAATATGGGTTTTGACAGATAGAGAAGCTACAAAGAGAAATGTTAGCTTGCCAGTCTCCTGCTTTGAAAGAGAATCTGTTTTCTTTCTTTAGTCATTGTAGTCATTAAAAATCTTATTGTTTAATTTTACTTCTTACTATGCCATTAAATGTTTTCTTAGGGTATAATATCAACTTCTTTTTTTAGTTTTTAAATTGGAAAATTCATACAGATTGACCCTAGGATTGAATCACTTAAATGAATGCTGAGTTTAGCAGTGATTTTTAATGTCTGCCATCGTACAAATCAGTTACAAATCACACATCCCTCTCCACGATGTTGTTTCAGTTTAAATCTAGCCCTTTTCAAATGATTTGAAAGGGGGAGAATCACCTCACTGTTGGCACTTTGCCACGTAAGCATATTCCTTTTTGTTGGCTAGGCCTACAGTCTGAGACGGGACTTTTAGGAAGGTGCAGGAGCGTTTGTGACAGTTTATAATCTGACCCGGGGATGCCGTGGCAAAAACCACTGACCTGTGGCTGAAATAACAGGAGCGTATGTTCTCACGGTTTTGGAGGCTGGAAGTCCAAGATCATGGTGTCCGCAGGCCGTGCTTTCTCTGAGTCTACCGTGTTCTGGGGGTGGCTGTTGGCATCCCTGAACTTCATCCGTGCCTCTGACCATTGAGCTGTGGGCAGCGTCTCAGCTATAATGGCTAATGGTTTTTTTTACTTGTTAGTGTGAATGAATGTAGTATGAGATCAAATATCCAACCTGCAAACTGAAAAGACAGCCTGTCAGGTTTGCTGCAGTAGCTGAAATAAAGAACAAAGGGCTTTTAAAGCAATGCTGTTTTGGTTCTTTTTCATTCTTCTTGCAGACTCAGTGTTCCTGAAAGCACCCCTTTCACCGCAGTCTTAAAGTTTGCAGCAGAAGAAGTAAGTATGGAAACCAGAACAGTCATTATGTGATTTGACAAAATTTACCAAAACTCTTTAAACTGTGCATGAACTTTGTACATACGCACCCAGACCCCCCATGCACACATACTTCCACATGGACTTATATATTTATGTAAGAGAATGAATTAAACAAATTAACACATATTTAATGGAACCATTGAAAGTTACAAGGATAATTGTTACTGAAATGGAAAGGCACCAATGACATGTAACTCATGTAAATTTAAGAAAATACAACAACATGATATCACGTGTTCTTATTTCTCATATATTACTAGCTTTAGTTCTGGAATTACAAGTATTGTTTTAAGCTGTATTATCTTTTCCAAACTTTCTATAAGGCGCATATGGACTCTTAATGTAATAAAATGTGTTGTTTTTAAAAGTGTCCAGTTTTTAAAAAGGTATTTGGGTTTTCTATTTTTAAGAAATAAAAGTTTTTCTTCTGAAGTTATGAATCAATTCTTTGGATGTAATGCTTGGATGAGTAGCTTGTTCTGGTAGAAAGAACACTGCAAGGTGACTCAAAAGATGTAGGGTCCTGTTTTAATTGTGTCATTAATTAGCTTCGTGATATGAGACAAGTCTCCCCATTTTCTCTCTTCCTGTATTTCTTAATCTGTAAAATGGCAATTGTGATTGTCTATCCTTTCTATCTGATTTTGAGTAAAAATATAATAGCATTTACTCAAATTTTATGAGGTTAAAAATGCTGTGTGGATACAGTGACCCAAATCCAATTTTTTGGTTCAGAATCTTCAGAAAATTTTATAGTCTCAGAAAAATAATCTTAATAACTAAGAATCCCACTTAGCCCCTCATCTACCCTGTACTTAAGGAATTAGAAGTCAGCATTGCTCACTGCCCCTTGTGACTCATTCAGAAGCAAACTGCAAAGTAAGAATGTGCTTTATAGTAAATTTGGTCTGTTCTTTATGCAAAAACAATAAGTAAAAAGAAATGGGAAACAAATCTGACTATAGCATTGTCTTTATTTTTAGCTGCACACATCACTTGCAAGAAATATTGCCTGGCCTGGGGAATATCACATTCGTGTATTCCAGTTTTAGGAAGTAGATATTTACAAGCTGTAATAATTATTATTGTTGTTACATACTCTATAATTACTTTAGCAAATGTCCTTTCAAGGTAAAGGCTTTGTGATCTTGGTCTAGTATGAAGATACTAACAGAAAATAAACTAACAAGCATCCCACAACCACATATATTGATTAAAACTTCATTGTCAGTTTTAATTATGAGTGGTGGGTGTTACACATCTAGATCAGGTAAAATTTTCAGGCAACAGTAAGAACAAAAGTTGACTTGAGAAACCAGTAGCCAGCAGTTTGTAAATTTAAATCTCTAGTAAAATTCCCACAATTATAAAATATCCTAACACCTCGCTGGGAGTCAACTTAGTAATGAGTTGTGAAAGCCTGAGAAGAGTCTCTTAACAAGCTAAATTTAGACTTAGGGGATCTGAAGAAGAAAATAAATGAACACTGAGAAACATAAAATATACTTGAACTCCAGAGAAAATTTGTTACTAGTGTAGGACAAAAGTAGTAGTCACTGTATTTTACATTGCTGGAGATTCTTCCCCAAATTTCAGCTTGTCCATTGCCTCCACGTTCTGGAAAAGAGGATCATCAGCAGTTGCTTTTGTTTTTTTAAATGTTCACAGAATACATTGCCGCTGCATGGATATGATTAAGGAAATGTATAGCTCATCTTAAAATGGACATGATTTAAGAGTAAGACTCACTAGAAAAATCTGAAATGTCTTAAATTTGGGTATTTGGTTAGAATTTTACTAAGTGATATAATTATAAAAATATTAAACTATTGTGAAATTAATTAAAGAACACTTTGATATTACAGGAGATTTACTATTTAGAATACTTAAATCTTTAAAGGATATTAATATTAAGAATGTACCATATTGAGAGTAAAATTATTTATTAGGTCTTGTAAAAAACCTACAAATTCTTAATTTGAAACTTGATGTTTCTTTCATAATTTAAAATAAGCATTTAGTTGTTTTTCTTGACTGTCACCATTTTAAAAGCCAAGAGCAGTGTTTCCCACTCTAGTGGTACTCCAAACCGCTAAACTCCCAAAAGAAAGAAATTCGGTGGGGAAAAAAAATGGATTCAGCAGCCAGAAAGTATGGGGAATACTTCATTTATTATAAACTATACTAGCAACATGAAGAGACCGTTAGTTTTAAGTTGGTGTTTTCCAAACTTATTTGACCACAAAACTGAACCTATGATAGCTACAAAACCTGCCTGTAACTCAGAGGTGCTTAGTATATTTGCTGGACAGCAAATTATCTAGTAATAAATGACCACCCTTCAGCAGCTGCTGATCTCTAGAGCATGAAGGGAATTCGGCAAGTTGCATGCCACCTCTCCTCCTCCCGCACCTGCGAGGTGGGGTGTGTGCGCCTGCACCATCCCGGCCGCATGGCAGGTGTCCTCTCCTCCTCCCGCACCTGCGAGGTGGGGTGTGCGCTCCTGCACCGTCCTGGCCGCGTGGCAGGTGTCATCTCCTCCTCCCGCACCTGCGAGATGGGGTGTACACACCTGCACCGTCCCGGCCGCGTGGCAGGTGTCTGCTCGTCCCCCCTTACCTGCGAGGTGGGGTGTGCGCTCCTGCACCGTCCTGGCCGCGTGGCAGGTGTCCTCTCATCGCCGTTGTTGGCCTCCTCATCCATTTACTGTCTCTTCCCTGTGGCTTAAATCAGCAGATCATAAAAGAGTATTTGGATTGTGAAAACCTTGTGTCTGATGCTCCTTTTACCTACCATATCAACAGACGAGTAGAACATATGGAATAAAAATAAATAATAAGGGGAACAAATGTTAAAATAAATTTAGTTTGAAATGCTAGTGATAAATGAAAGCGAGGGGTAAGGGTTATGGTATGTATAATCTTTTTTTTCTGTTACCGTTTTATTTATTTTTCTGTTATCTATTTCTTTTTCTAAATTGATGCAAATGTTCTAAGAAATGATGAATATGCAACTGTGTGGATGATATTAAGAATTACTGATTATATATGTAGAATGGAATGATAATGTTTTTATTTGTTAATTTTTTTAATTAATAAATAAAAATAATTTAAAAAATAAATTAAAAAAAGAGTATTTGAGGGCCATGAGCCTTAGCTGTCACCTGAGAATCTTGACACAAGAACTTCTGTTTGAAACTTGCCATTTCTCTCAAGAAAGTTCAGAAATAATCAATCTATTGTGCCTTTTTGTGTGTGTGCTTATGCAAGAGAATGAAACATGATAAAAGTGACATGTCTGATTCTGAAACAGTAAACATTCCTTGGGTTGTAGATTAACTGGCATCGTTTATATTTGGTGGTGTATAAAATAAGGAGCCAACAGCATGTTAGATATAATGAAATTTAGAATACAGAGTTGTTCTTTTAACATAATGCAAATCACAGTACTTTATTTGATGGGATCAGTTATCCTAAAAGATAGATCACAGTTTAGAATTATAGAATAATTATATGCACCCATCTTTTATAGTTATGAAGATAACCATCTTTCATAGTTATTCTGTTTGTATATATATTATATATAGGTGTGTGTGTGTGTATATATATATATATATATATATATATAATGTTTATGTGTGTGTGTTTTCTTTTTCTCTTAGTTTAAAGTTCCTGCAGCAACAAGTGCGATTATTACCAATGGTAAGTGTTCTTTTTTTTTATTTTTTGGGTGCATGGCTGGGAAGTAAGTATTCATTTTAAGATTATCATCTCAGAGCTGTAGAAATTGTTTAAAAGAAACTAAATTAATTAAAATTCAGTTACATAAAGCCCCAGATTTATGTCATCATAAATGATATGCTTTATTGTAAACACCAAGTCAGAGTTACTGTCTGTAATTTGCTCTTTCCAATTTCTTTATTCTTTTGGTAATATTTAATATCTTGTGTCATTATACCAGATTATTACTGAAAGTAACTTTTTCTTTATTTAATAGGTTTTCTTTTTTTTAATAAAGTTGCAGTGGTAAATGCCTTAGAATGTAGAAGTTAAGCAAGAATATAATTTTGCTATAATTTGCTAGTTTTCCTGATTGAAAACGTTTTCTTATAGACATATAATAGTGAGTATTTTATTCCGTTAGGCTTATAACTTAGAATCTGAATATCGTAGATGACAGTTGAGTATGGTGGAAGCAGCCCGAGGAGGAAATCATGAAATGGTAGGATTGGGGGCAGAGGCTCCAGGGAAGGCCCCGCTGTCCTTCTGTGCACAGCCCCGTCTGGGTACTGGCCGTTGGCATGTGTGCAGGGACGGTCATCAGCTGAGAAGATGGGCTCCTGCAGGAGCCTGGTGGAGCTTAGATGTGGCAGAATTCTCAGCAAAAACAAGTTGTGCTGTCACCTTGGAGAACTTCTCTGTTCAGAAGAAAGCTGGCTGACTTTCTGAAAAGTTGTAGGTCTAGAAATGAATACCTCTTCAGAAAGCACTTTGTAAACTTTGTGAATGTCAATGGGACAGAAATAAATGATTTTATGGGCTCACTGGCCTTAGGCTTCTGTGCCTGACGGCTATATGGAAACAGTTTATGACATGCTCAAAGTACTTGTAGCTTTTTTGGCAGAAATAACAGCATTATTTTCTCTGTATTTGAATAACAGAATAAAACTTTTCTGTGGCACTTAGCCTGGATCATTGCGTCAAAATATATTCTTTTCTTGTTCAGCAAATTGTGTAAATGCAATGGAAAGTGACTAGCCAATAGAGCTTAGCCGAGTGAGTGCCACTCCTGGCCTTCTGTTTAAATCATTAGGCTGGTGCCTGCACATACAACAGCATGTTCTGGCAAATCCTTTCTTAATATTACTGTTAAACCAGCATAGCTTTAGAGGCAACTTAGATAATGTTACACCTTATTTTCTAGATGGAATAGGAATAAACCCCGCACAGACTGCTGGTGAGTGTTTCGTTGAAAACTCAGTGGATTGTGGGTAGGGGTTCTATATGTTAATTGTAAATATTTAATTCATTCTGATTATACTTGATAAGATTCTAATAGGATTATAGCTGATTTGGAGGGATTTGTTTCATTGCATATGTCATTTATGCTTTGGGCTGTAAGTCGTAGCATTAAAGGTACTAACTAATACATATAGCAAGAAGTCTAAAGATAAGAATGTGCTATTTTAGAAGTAATTTTAACCTCCCTCGTAAGTTGGTTGTGAGGTAATGCATGTAAAGTGCTTAAAATACTGCATTATTATCATAAGCACTGAGTAGATGCCCAGCTGCTACCATATAAAGAAATAGTCATTTAATGACTGAGGCCCAGTCCACACTCAGACCTTTAAACTGCTGACATCATACAGATACTGATGCCGTAACAAGCAGACAGAGTAAAGGCAGTCTTATACTTTTTAAAAAATGGTTTTGTGTTTCTTCAATGCACCTGTTTTGGCTCACAATCTAATTAATTAAAATGCTTTGAAATTAAGCAAGCTTTAATATAATGTAACCTCAATCTTAATCAGCAGTTATTTTAAAGTTATTATATTCTAAAGTACTTCTGTGTTGTAACAAAATTAATCATCTTCATAGACCTTGAGATTGAAATTCAGCCATATAGAAAATAAAAAGGTATTTAAAATTGTAAAAGTCTTGTTAATTAGTACTTTAAAGTATAATTTTGTTAAATTGAAAAAGTTATTTATTGAAAAATCCTGATGTGTTTTATTACATAGATGCATTTAAAGATCGTTTTTTTTAACTCCAGAAATTTTTAGTAATTTATATTAATTTGAATTACTGCTTACTCTAACATCTTGCCTATTCTAGTGCCTTTAAAAAAATTTGAACTGTTTGCAATATGAAGTATGAAGAAAATATCAGCAGGCAATTGAGCCAAAATAGGGCAGGGTTTCTAAACATTTTCATTTGTGGTGATTTAGATTTATTAATTTTTTCTCCTGAGGTATTTTATTTTGTATTAAAGCAAGTATTCATGATTAAATGAGTTCACATCATTACCTGCTGGGTTGTTGAGTATATCTGTTTGCATTTTCGTGGCTGGTGTTCTTATTTTAAATTTCTGACATTTGTTGGTTTTAAAGATGTGAGAGGAATAGGAGCAAGTCTTAAAAAGGAATTAGATTCTGGGTGGGCAGTGGTGGCTCAGTGGCAGAGTTCTGGCCTGCCGTGCCGGAGACCTGGGTTCGTTTCCTGGTGCCTGCCCATTTAAAAAAAAGGGGGGGGAATTAGATTCTGATGATATTTGAACTTTTGGACTTACTCTACCTTTTAGTGTCTTGGTTTACTGTGTGCTGAAATTATTGGAATGTTAAGGTAACTTTACTTTTTAGATATCTAACTTTATTTTTTTGTTTGTTTAGGAAATGTTTTTCTGAAGCATGGGTCAGAACTGCGGATTATCCCTAGAGATCGCGTTGGGCGGGGTTAACACATGCCATTCGGATCCCAGGAGGATCTTCAGAATCAATACTGTATTATTATTTTTTTTTTTTCGTAAAATTGTAATCAGCCTATTTGAAATATTCTGAAAACGCCAGCACTCAGTGAAGTAATGAAAGCTGACTGTTGCCTCTGGTCCCAGGAAGGGGGTGCCTGTAGCTCAGGCCACACGCCCCCACCCCACCTTCCGCAGCTGCTAGTTCATCTGGGGAAAATGGATTGTCTGGCTGTGCTTTATACTGGAGGATGCTTCTCACGATTCCTTCTGAGAACATTTGAAAAATTAAAGTTTACTAATTTGTAATTATTTGTCTTTGGGTTAAAACTTTTTTAAAAATATGTGATTCATTTATGGCTGTTTGTTGACTAGCACCTGACTTGCAGGGCTCATAAATAGTGCATTCCTAATTAGATGTAGTTTATGATTAGGGTCAGAGGCTTGCCAGCGAGAATACACAACTGTTTAATAGCTATCCTTTAGTTTTTTTTGTTTGTTTTTACATTTCAAACTCCCGGATACATATAAATTTCAATTTAATATCAAAGTGCCATTTGTTTTAGCTACCCCTTGTGAATAAATCGATATCCCACACCAAGTGGTTTTAACTAACAGACTCCATTCTCTGAGTGGTGGGAACCAAGAGCACGTTAGAAGAAACCTTTGCTGACTTCCGCATCTTTTAATCAATCTCTTAGTACCACCTATAAGAATAAAGAAACCATTGTCTTTTTGAGGATAATAATTCTACATAGCATTCAGGCAGAGATTATTATTTGCAGAAATCTGAAGTTCACAGCAAAGCTTAAGGAAATGCTAATTGGAAATGCTCATTTGTTCTCCCTTATTAAAGACCCAGCATTTAAAGAAGAGTTAAGATAGGTGTCTCTTGAGTGAATAGGAAGCCAGTAGAGGGAAGCTGGGCATGCCCAGTGACCAGCCTATAAAAAGGAAGGCGACAGGTCCTGGGTGATGGGCAGCACAAAGCTGAAGCCAAGGCTTCAGAAAGAGCCAGCTGGGCAGACAGCTGGGGAGGTCAAGGGGAACAGCAAAACTTAGGGCATTGCCAGAAGGAGCAAAAGGCAGTTAGATCAAAGTATAAACTATAGGCCTTGTCAGCAAACAGGTTTCAGAATCCTCTCAAGGGAACGCAGAGAAGGACACAGAAGGAAAGATTTTGTTACTGTCTTGAGAAATCAGTATCAGCAAGTCCCAAAAGGAGAGAAAGAAATGAAGGCTCCAGTGCTTGAGAAGCAAAAGGCACTTGGACTTGTAGAGTCAGCACTCGGAGTGGACCTGTGCCTGTAGGCTCTGTCCAGAGCTGGAAACACAGCAGGCTTTCCATAAATATTTGCTGAACTGTTCATGAATTTCTACCTGTGTGTGTCTTCCCTGTTATAGGCCCTAGCTTCAATGGGGAAAAATTTACAAGAAAATGCAACATAATCAGCCTCTAACAAGTAGCTTTGGTATAAAAAGTTAGCCAGATGTTGTTCATAATTTTGGCAAATGAACAGTAGGATTCTAAATTTTCAAAGAGAAAAGATACCTATGTTGAGGTAGAAAAGTATACTGCTGATATTTGGAGTTTCCATGTTTGGAAACTGTATAAAGCTCCCGGGTCCTTACAGGGTTGTGCCTCCCTTGAGCAGGCATGAACACCCACGCACCGGAGCTTTGGGTCGGTGTAGACCTCCATGCTGTTTCCAGCACAAAAACCTGCCTGCTGGGCTACATACATCAGTTCATGGTGTCCTGTGCCACAAGTGATTTATATGTTTTTTTGTTCTTTGGTTTTGGAAATTTTATTTATAGTAAGTTCTTAACATTTTTTAAACAACGAAACATTTTGATAGTAATGTGTTCTGTAAGTTCTTATTTTGTGCCCAATATTTTGAAGTATTGTTTAATTGTATTATTGGTACACAATACCTTATGAAAATACATTGTTATACCATAAACTCTATTGTCTATTCTTGAATTATTTGAGCTCCTAATCAGTGCACTCACTGAGCCAATGTATGAAATATGCTGCAAAAAAATAAGGACAAAGATGATTAATGGCTGGAGCGCATAGAAATGATTATATACTTCCACGCCAGTATGTTTTATAGATGAAAAAAATAGAAATTGTTAAGTTTGATCGGTCCCAAATCTGGTGAAATAAAAATACAGATTTCTGGGAACTGCTTCTAAAATTCTGATTGTCTGGAATGGGGTATAAAATCTCAATAGAAAACAGCCCAGGTGATTTGCGCTGAGCAGGTAATAATTGGGCCACCCTCTTCGCTTGGGTAGGGTAACAAATGAGCAGGGTAACTGGGATATGCTCTAGAGTCTTGGGCAGTGTGCTAAATTGTCTGGTAGCTTGACTAAAGGCAAAGATGCTGGGTATCCGCCTCCCCTACTCACTGGTAAAAAAACTTCCTATGAAGTTTTTTAAGTCCATGGTTTTTAGATATTTTAACTAGCATTATTTTAAAGAAAAGTCAACAGAGGGAAAAGAAAACAAAGTGAGCTTCATTTAAGCTCTAGAACCTTGAGTTACTTCTGTATTGGAAGCATTGATATACTTTAATGGAACAATACTATGTTAACTATTAGTTTTTCTACAAGGTATTTGTAAAAACACACACACACACAGACACACACACACAAATATTTGCATATGTAATTTATCCAAAGGAAATCTCTGGAACATGACTGTCATCAGATATTTTAATGGATACTTATAGTTTCTCATTCTTCACAACAATACTAAATTATCCTGGTTTTATAGAAGAAGCAGGCTTGAAGTTGAGCTTTGAAATTTGAGCCCATGTTTGACTTTGGAATGCACTGCTTAGACTAAGGCAATTCTTCAGTATCCATTCTCTGCAGCATGTTAGACCTGAATTGAATTACACATTTAAAAATAAAGCTGAACTTCTTGTTTCAGAGTACTCACTATGGGTGTGTAATGTTCCTGGATAACATTATTTACAGTACTGATGTGACTGTGATGATGGAATTCTAGGATGGGAAGTAAAAACCAAATAACGATAATGGGGTGAGTGGTGCTACCCCAGGGAAGGCCCCACATTCAGCCCTGTCGCTGATGTATGGTTTGTCCTCTTACTGTTTCTCAGTTGCGAGAATGGTCCCTTGGTGGCACCCTTCCCGCCATGCTGCTGCCCGTAAGTCCCTCCAGTATAGGAGTCTCTGAGCCGCCCCTGTGGTTAGTGCTGCAGGGGATGAAACCATTGTTTAGACCAGGCTGTTTGATTAAATCCTTAACTGAAGCAAACATTCTTGAAAAGCTAAACTTATAAAATCAGTTACGTGCATTCTCCGGCTTGCGTAAACCAGATGCCTGGAGCTCGCAGCAGTGCTTTTCTTACCGTGTCAAGGCAGTCAAAATCCGATGGTTTCTGTTTCCAGATGTCTCACAGCCAGACCCACAGTCCAGTTAAAGCCCCATCTTCTCATCCACTATCAGAAGAGCCAGCGTTCTCTTTCCTTCTTTTACATGACACCATGATGAGCTTGTTGGCATGAGTTCTTGTAGTTCACACAAGTCAAAACCCTACTGAATAAAAACCTAGACTCATCATGACACATGAGGCCCTTCATGAACTGGTCTTTGTTCCAAGGACTCTTCTTCACCTCCACTTCAGGCTGCACTCTGCTGAGCTGCAGCTCACAAGTACCTCAAGCCCCCTAGTTTACACCAGCCTTCCCCACAGTCTGCCTGTCTGCCTGCACCACCCAGCACTTAGGCTCCAAGGCTACAGCCACTGAACCTTTCCTCACTCCCCAAAGCAGAGTGAGGTATTCAGATTTCTAAGTAACCATCGCCCTTTACATGTATGTCTAATATAGCAATTATTAAATATAGAGTTAAAATATCTGTCTCTGATCTAGATTAGAGTTCTCATAAAGGCACAAGACCATGACTAAAACAAGTCTCCAAATTATCTTGCCCATAATAGATACTCAATTAGTACTTTATAATTGAGAAAATACATGAAAGAAAGATTACTTTGATAATTAGAACTGTTTGTGCATCTAACGTTTCTTTAGCCAAAATATTGATTAACCGATATATCCATATTTTTACCATTTCTTATAAAGGAATTTGTTCTGACTCAAAAATAGACTAATCACTTTTTTAAAAAAATTCTCCCACATTTAAGCAAACTTATATTGATTTTAGCTATGAGCTGGGTATTCAAAGTACTTGTTCTAGTTTGCTAGCTGCCAGAATGCAAAACACCAGAGATGAATTGGCTTTCAGTAAAAGGGGATTTATTTGGTTAATGCATAGTTCTTCAGAGGAAAGGCAGCTAACTTTAAATTGAGGTTCATTCTTACGTGGGAAGGCACAGGGTGGTCTCTGCTGGCCTTCTCTCAGCCTCTGGGTTCCAACAACTTTCCCTGGGGTGATTCCTTTCTATCTCCAAAGGCCTGGGCTGAGCTGCGAGTGCTGAGATGAGGTATTCTGAGCTGCTTGGGCTGTGCTACGTTGAGTCTCTCATTTAAGCACCAGCCGATTAAGTCAAACGTCCTTCATTGCAGCAGGCACGCCTCCCAGCCGACTGCAGATGTAATCAGCAACAGATGAGGTTCACATGCCATTGGCTCATGTCCACAGCAACAGAACTAGGTGCCTTCACCTGGCGAAGTTGACAACTGAATCTAACTGCCACAGTACTGAGGATAATAGATGATTAAGATATGTTCTCTTTTCCTGGGTTTCCCAAACAGCAAAATTGACCCAGGAATAGATGATGGAAGTGAAAATGTGCATCAAACCCTTGTGATGCGCTGGGCCGGGCCTAACACTTCACAGTCTCCTGGAACCCCATCTTTCCCTGTTTCTTCACTATTAGGGAAGTAGAGGGTTAGGTTTGGCCAATAAATCCTCTGGAATTGGAACCCCCGCCTGCCTGATTATTAAGTCCACCCTGAATTGCTAAGTGAGGTTTGCCAGCATTTTTCCCACAATTGTATTGAAATATTTTTACATAGTGAAGATGAGCACATCTGGAGACACCTCATTACTATAAATTTCTATTGAACATTTCTGTGAGCTCACTTTGCTTGAAAAATGTAACATTCAGTAATCTACATAAATGCTTGGACTCCCTTTTAGCTAATACATGCATTTATAGCAACAAAAAGAATTGTAAGCATTTGAAAAGTATCTTTATGGTCCTATTATCTGCTTTGCTGTATAGAGAGTGTTGAGGTAATTTTGTCACTGGATGCAAAATGCTGGCCAAGGTTGGCAGACAAATACAGAGAGCCAGTTCTTGGCATAAATCTCTCATTTTCTGGCAAAACTCACTAGAAATGTAAAAGCTGTTATTGAAAGCATATTGTGATGATGCATCATGTCAATATTTGTTTGGCTGACTAACACTGTGGATTTAATAAATTAATTCTTAAATGCACAATTTACAACTCATGAGCTGTTTTAGAAATAAACTGTATGGGATTTTTGTCATCAGTGCCACAAACATTTTGACAAATCTTAAGTGGGGATACTACCTTCTCTGATTTTTTCAACAAATGGATGGATGGATTAGAGCTATTATCTGTAGGTATGCACATTATTTGGGAATGAAACAAGATATGGGTGAATAAAGGAGTCACAGGTAAATTGCCATGAGGATTGTAGAGGTGGTCTCGTCGTGTTTGAGCATAAGAAAGACATTTGTTTCTCAACCCATGGCAAGCGAAGGTCCCAGAAGCCTGCCACCACCCTAACAGATCTGATGAGTTGCTGTCAACCCCACACATAGTCACCTTAATCTTGAGCTTTGATAGTCCTGTTGTTTCACTTGGGGTAGAGAACAGGTGATGAGAGGGGTTCTCCTCAACAGAGACTGCTGGTTTTTAATTCTAGGCACTTCACAGTATAGAGATGAACATATTGCAAATATTTTTACTTCATTTTCAAATTAAGCTGGTACCTATGAAAACAGTATCTGTATTTTGTAGAACCTTGTATTTGGGAAGACATTCTCTGAGATCATGAATCCATCATCCTGTTTCCTAGTAAAGTTGTATTTTTGAAACATATATTTAAAACAACAAACCTTAAGTAGATTTCACAGAAACTTTCCTAAAGTAAGCTGATTCCAATATCACCCTCTTGCTATAAACCAACCAACAAACCAAAAAATGCAAACTTCCAGTCTGTTATCCCATATATTTTACTCCCTACCTTCACCTCCCCTCTATCTCCACACCTACTCACACTCAAAAAAGCGTGTCTCCAGGAAGCTGTCAATCAGAAGAGTTGTCCAGTTTCCTAAAATGCATTTTCTTTGCTCCATTTTGAAGCATTATTTGCAATTAGCTAAACCAGTGTTGGGCTTAGAAGGAGTAACCCTTGCCCCTTTTTCATATTTGGGCGTGAGAACTCCTTTTTTTTTCTTTCTTTTTCTTTTTTATTATTTTTTGTTTTTTTAATAAAAAATGTTTATTTACATGTTTTTTATTTATTTAATTGATGAAACAACATACAACACAAACATTCTTAATATACAAATATTCCATGCTTGGTGTACGATCAATGGCTTACAATATCATCACATAGTTGTGTATTCATCACCATGATCACTTTTTAGAACATTTGCATCACTCCAGAAAAAGAAATGAAAAAAATCTCATACATACCGTACCCCTTACTCCTCCCTCTCATTGACCACAAATATTTCCATGTACCCAACATATTTAACCTTTGGCCCATATTATTTGTTTATTTATTTTTTACTCATATTTTGTACTCATCTGTCCGTACCCTAGATAAAGGAAGCATCAGACACAAGGTTTTCACAATCACAAAGTCATATTGTAGAAGCTATATCATTATCACCATAATCTTTCAGAAACAAGGCTGTTGGAACACAGCTCTGCAGTTTCAGGTACTTTAGCTACTCTAATACACCATAACTGAAAAGGGATATCTATATAACATGTAAGAATAACCTCCAGGATAACCTCTCGACTGTTTGAAATCTCTCAGCCACTGACACTTTATTTTGAGAACTCTTTTTTAATCCTACCTCGAATGCCTTCTCTGATTCTTCTGGTCTATGCCATTCCAATCAGTCCTACATACCATCTTTTGTTGTTCTTACCTGTACTCTTCAGGCAAATTTAAATGGACTCTTTCAACTTTAGGAATTGAAGAGCACCCCAGAGTAGAAAAGGGCTTATCCTGTATTGTCAAATGCAACTGGGCTTTAGTAAACCTGTGAGTAGCACTCCCCTTGCTAGTTGCATTTACAACTGTGGTGCAGGCAACAGAACTTCACATGTACATAGGTCAGCGTTACAGCGGAAAGCAATTCCCATGTCACCCCTTGCAGATATTTAGCAGGCATCCCTCCACCTTGGCAATGGGTTGCTTGCTGTAGACAAATACATGATGCACGGATCCTGACTTCAAAAGCCTAGCTGAAGAAACACAGCTTGAACGTTCAAAAATAGATAAATATTCAGCCCACAAATTCTTTGTGGCATAGGACGCATTATAAATTTTGAAGGATATTTCATAAGTGCCAAATGAATAAATGCTATGTAAAAAATGCTATGGTAATTCAAAGGCTGACCAAGGGTGGGGCTTTGGCAGGTGACTTAACAGAGGTGGGATGCCCTGAGCAGGAGCATGAAGGAAAGGCCTGTGGGAAGGCAGCCGCAAATCTACCCAATCAGTGGCCCTTGAACATGATGTGCCAGGCATCTTCTAGGCAACTGAGAAAGGGCTTTAAGTGGTGCCCCGCCTTCTTGGAGCTGATTAAGTAGTGCCCTGCCTTCGTGGAGCTTACAGGATAGTTGGGGAGAAAGGCAGGGGACAGATAAACAAATATGTCTGGTGCTATAACTTAAAAAACAAAAAAGGTGGAGAAAGCGGCACATTTTGGTGAGTACAATTTGTGATAAGGTGGCAAGGAGTGCCCTTGTGTAATTGGCGGGGGTGGGGTGGGGGGCATATTCCAGATGGGAGGGAAAGGAGCTGCAGCTGCCTGATGGAAGAGCCAGTGGTCCACCCGCCAGCGGCCTGGGCCCTGCTGTGCCACCTTGCATGGCCCACTGGCAGCAGTGGTGGGCAGGTGTCCTTTGAGAACCACCCAGGAGGCCAACAGAACTAAGTATAGGGGATGGGTGGGGAGTGGGGTAGGATAAGAGAGGTAGCTGGAAACCAGGTCTGGTAGGACCTCTAAAGCCTGAGATTCTATTTAATGTGAAAAGGGAAACTGTTGGAAGGCCATTACCAGGGAAATAGCAGGAGAAGCTTAAAGAATCCTGGCTACTGTGTGGAGAATATGCTATACAAGATATGCTCGCTTGAAAGGATTATGTGCTCTGGAAAGGCCATATTTTAATCCTAATCCATTTTGTAAAGGTAGCCATTTCTTTTAATCCCTATTCAGCACTATAGATTGGAAACTTGATTAAATTATCTCCACAGAGATGTAACTCACCCACTTGTGGATATTAACCTTGAATTAGAGAGAGATGTGACTCTACCCATTCTAGGTGGGTCTTGATTAGTTTTCTAGAATCCTTCAAAAGAGGAAGCATTTTGGAGAGCAATGGGTGAGAGCAACTAGAACCATGAGAGCCTACAAAGCCAGAGATCTTTGGAAATGATGAAGGGAAATGCCCCCAGGAGAGCTTCGTGAAACAAGAAACCTGAAGAGAAAGCTAGCAGACATTGCCATGTTCGCCATGTGCCTTTCCAGTTGACAGAGAAACCCCGAACGTTATCGGCCTTCTTGAACCAAGGTATCTTTTCCTGGATGCCTTAAATTGGGCATTTCTATATCCTTGCTTTAATTTGGACATTTTCACAGCTTTAGAACTGTAAATTAACGACTTATTGAATTTCCCTTTTTAAAAAGCCATTGTATTTCTGGTATGTATATCATATTCCAATAGCTAGCAAACTAGAACACAAGGCAAGAGTGGAAGCCAGGAAGAGTGGAAAGATTGACTGATGGCACCTTGGATTAGGAGAAAAAAGAAGAGGGAAGGGTACATTTGCATTTTCGGCTGAGCCAGTAACTGAATAAATGATTTTGCTATTCCATGGGACAGACAAGTTTGGGGAAAAACAGATTTCGGGGAGAGGTGAGGCTGAGATCCAGGTTCGGCTTTGGATGCTGTGCAGGTTTGAAAGGGTTTATGTGCTAATCCTGAACAATCAACCTTGTGGGAGCAATGGTTTCTTCCATTCCTATTCAATACTATAGGTTGGAAACCTGATTAGGTTATCTCTGCAGAGACGTGACTCAATCAATTGTGGGTATTAAGCTTGATTAGATGGAGATGTGTCTCCCCATTCTACGTGGGTCTTGATTAGTTTAGTGGAATCCTATTAAAGAAGAAGTCTTCTGGAGAAAGCTTCAGAATGCCACAGAACCATGAAAGAGGATGTCCACCAGCCAGCGACTTTTGGAGATGAAGAAGGAAGTGCCCTTCCAGCTGAGAGAGAAACCCTGGACTTCATCGGCCTTCTTGAACCAAGGTATCTCCCTGGATGCCTTAGATTGGACATTTCTATAAACTTGCTTTAATTGGGACATTTCCTCAGCCTCAGAACTGCAAACTAGCAACTTATTAAATTCCCCCTTTTTAAAGCCATTCCATTTCTGGTATATTGCATTCCATCAGCTAACAAACTAGAACAGATGCCTAGGGAAGAAAAGTAAACTCTTCCCGAGCAGTGGGGCATCTGTTCTGGGACACCTCACTTAGCACACTTCACAGCTACCCTGTCAGAATGCACGGCACACTGCACGCTCCACACTCATGGGCTCTGCCCTCAGAGTGAACTTGTCTTCCAATTTATTTAAAGGAGGAAGTTCTTCCCCTGCCCCTGGATTAAAAATTGGAAAGTCTCATTAAATGTTTCAAATCACT
>PVIY010041980.1:0-21265 GCA_004026745.1 Myrmecophaga tridactyla | reverse complement strand
CCCTTGTCCTGACCAGGTAGGAAGAGAAACAGGGTGTGATGGTCAGAGAGGGGGAGAGCCCCACCACGGTGTGCGTCTCCCCAAGGGGCAGAGGCACATTGGTACAGGTTCAGCAAGGCTGGCAGGTACAGGAGGAGCCTGTGCAAACCAGCAGCTCCTCGCACCTGCGGTCGCCACCTGGAAGTCAGGGCACAGCATGAGGCGCCCTTCCCGCTGGCCACGAGCCCTCACAGCCCCTGGGGACTCCTGGGCCGGACGATGCCCGGGCCGGTGACGGACTCTTTTTTTTTTTTTTTTCGGTGATGGACTCTTAAACAAATCTTAAGCAAACACAAAATCTCAAGCAAACGACCCCGTTTCTCAGTTTCAGGATAACTTCTTTTCTTTTTAATTAAACAAAGCAAAATACTATAAAATCGTTAACCTGCACCCTCTGGGCTGAAGGCAGAGCCCACCGAACCGCCAACCCCAGGTCATGCATCCCTCTGTCCCGGGCCAGTGCCAGCCGGCTGCAGTGGCGACACGCAGAGCCGAGAGCCCAGCCTGGACAGCAGCCAGTTAGGAGCGGCCAGTGGCCAGTGGGGCGCGTCCTTCAGCTGTCGAGGCCGCAGCGTTGCAGCACCTGTACCCGCGCTCACCACCTCGTGCAGAATTCACATCAGAGTGGGCGTGGGGGGGCACCACCCCCGGATCCACCCAATGAATCTGATGCAATTCCGCCTAGCCGATGCAAGGACCCCTCCAGTGAGTTAGGGGTGAAGCGGGAGGGGCAGCCTGGGGCTGAGGGCCTGACATTGAGGAAGGCCGAGTGTGTAGCCAGGCACGGCCTCGCGAATCCTGACATGGGGGGCGGAGGAGGCCCTGGGCAGCTCTGGGGTGCACGGGACGAGCCACGGGCACCTGGGCAGCTTGAGGCCAGTGCTGAGGACCCTGCAGTACTGCCACCGGGCACCAGGGGGCGGCGAGGAGGCCTGTCCTTGATGGGGGGGGGCACCCAGCAGCGAGGACAAGCAGAGTGGACAGACGCGACAGAATGTTCCAGAGCACTCAGAAACCGCGAACCAGAAGGGCATTCAGGAGCAGGGGCAGGTCCTAAAAACAGCGCTGCAGCAAGAACTAGGAACGCGGTCCACCGCACACATTTACATGCCACCCCCCCCCCATAGGAAACAGATGTCAGACTCGTGAGAGGGTGAAAGGAAAGGCTCGTGGAGGCCCCCAGCTGCTCTCGGGCTTGACCCCAATGTGCCCCCCTGTACTCTCAGCCACCAAAGGGGCCTCTGCTGCTGGACCAGACCGGCGGGTGTGCCCTCCTGCCTGCTAGGGGGCGGGGCTGCCAAGGGGCTGCAGCCCTCCTGCTCACCAGGGCCCATCCTGTGCCCGCCGTGTGCCCACCTTGTGCCCGCCCTGAGCCGTTCTGGCACTGGCCGAGACGCCCGGCCTCACTCCAGGCTTGGCTTGGCTCCTCCCGGGGATCCTGCCAGCTGGGGTGAGGGCACAGGAAGGGCCACTGGGGCGAGAAGGCAGCCAGTGCCCCGTGGCACGGCCTCAGGCTGTGGGGGCCCAGTCCTGCCTGAGGATCTGTGACAGCCCCAGGCTAAGCGAGGCCCGTGGAGGGGCCGCAGCCTGGGGTGTGAGCAGGCACCGGTGCTGGGGGAGAAGGCGGGTGGGCCAATCCCTGGCCTTCCACCCCCGGCCCCCTTCAGGCCACCTCCTGCCCACCCAGGCCCCCTAACTCCCCGGCAGCTGCCCAGGCCCTGGGAATCCCAATGCTGTTGTGGCCATGGCTGTCATCCCCAAACCTCCAGGGCTCACCCCCAAAACTCCAGGGCTCACAGACCCACCTTGCCCCGTGGCCTGGCCGTGCTCTTGGCAGAGGATGTGGGGGGCGTCTGCGCCCACCCCTGCACCCCCATCCCCAGGAGCCAGGGCTCAGCCAGGCGAAGACAGCAGGCAGGTCACACACAGCTGCGCTCATACCAAGAGACCATCCTCGCTCCTGCCACACGCACCCACACCTGTGCCCACACGGACACACATCCCGCACATGTACGTGTATGCACGTGCATGCATGCACCCGTGCACACACACATACACATACGTGCACCTGGGCATGCACACTTGCACACATGTGCAAGCACCCCACCTAGGCCACCAGCCCGCCCTTACAGCCGCTCTGGGGAAAGGGCAGGGAGGCAACGCAGCCGCAGGGTGGGGGTGGGGGTAGGGTGGGGAGCCCGTGGTGGCCTCTGTCAAGGTGTGGGAGGCGCTGGGCCCAGATGGCATGTCCCGACCCCGCTCCCTGAGCCGGGCCCTGCCCCACGCTGCACAGCAGCCCTGCCCAGGGTGCCCAGCTGGGGCTCTGAGCCTGGACAGGACTGAGAGCCGCCTGAGGCCATGGGGGGGTTGGGGCAGGCCAGCCCCTCCGCCGGGCACAGAAACCCCTCCTTCACCTGGCACAGTGGGCGGACTCAGGGCTGCCCCCCATGCCTGCCCAGCAGCCCCTTGACCAGCTGGCTCCTCCTGACCCCAGGTCTGCCTCATCCTCTTCCTCCAGCCCCTGCGGGTCCTGCAGACGCCCCAGGCCTGGCCGGTAGGTAGAGGAGCTGCACCCTGGGCTCTCCCTACGGACACTGGGGGCTCCCCAGACCCAGGGGAGGCTCCCAGAGGCATGCTGTGTGCCCCTCAGCCCAGTGACAGCTCTACCCAGGCCAGAGAAGGGCCTCGGGCGCTCCCTAGCACGAGCATCCAGCCCCCTCCCCAGGCACATCGTCACCTCTCTGGGGAGCAGCACAGCATTCACCCAGGCCAGGAATGCTGGCAGCTCCACCCTGCAGGACCCAGAGGGTCGTGAGAGGAGAGGCACTTGTGGGGGCGGGGGCTGCCTCCAACACCCAGAGACACCCCAGACCCTCGGTCAGGCTGAGCCTTGTGCAGGCCCTGCTGGGTCCCCAGTGCATGTGCAGAAGCAGGGACCGAAGAGCAGAAAATGCATGTGGGGGAGCCCTGGGCGACCTCCTCCAGGGCAACTGCACACAGGGCCCCAGTCCGGCCCACAGCAGGGACACACAGGGCTTCAGCCTCAGCTTCTCGGGCAGCCCTCTGGGACATGTGTGGCCATGGTCTCTGCCTGGGCTCAGGTCAGCCATGGAGATGCAGGTTTTAAAGAAGCACTTTAATATCTCCAGAAAGTTCCAGGGGGCGGTCCCCGTGCTGGTGCTGTGGGCGAGCTCCCTCGGCCGGCTTCTCAGGGATGGGACAGCCCTGGGCACTCAGCCCTCACCTGTCCTGCACGGGTTGCCCAGGCAGGGTGAGCAGGAGGGAGACTGCCCTGCCCGCTGCCCGCAGCTCTGTCCTCTCCTGTTGCTGTCTCCTGCCCGTGTGGGGGTCAGGGAGGGTGAGTACCCAGAGCACCCAGGGGCCATGGGAGCCTCAGGGCTGGCGATGGGAGTGGGACGGGCTTCCCCAGCTGGAACTGTCCTGGTCTGCGGCCAGCCTGCCTGGACGTGCTTCCTGGGAAGACATGTGTTCCTCTTCCTGCCGTGAAGCATCTGAGCCGGGGCTGCAGCCCACGGGGCCTTGGAAGACCTGGGACCGTCCAGGAAGGGCCGAGCTGGCCACGCTCCTGGGCCTGGGCTCAGCATGCGCTGGCCCATGGGTGGAGCTGCCCCTCCAGCCACCCGGCGTCTCCACGTGCCCGGCTGAGCTGGCTACACGTCTGTCTCCACCCGCAGCCGCTCCAGCCTCCGCACGTTGCCTTCCACGGCGCCGCGGCTGGTGATGGGCCGGGCGAAGTCCTCGGGGAACCAGCCCGACTCTCCGTCCTGCAGCCGCTCGCCATAGAGCCAGCCTGGGCCAGAGGTGCGGGGACACAGGTGAGGGGCGGGGCCGCAGGTGAGAGATGGGGAGGTGGGGGGTGGGGGGCAGGGGCTCCCGGGAGGGTGTGTGGGTGAGGGGCGGGGGCGCGGGTGAGAGGTGGAGGGTGAGAGGTGGGGGCGCGGGCACCCAGGAGTGGCCTGGGCGTCGGCCCCCCAGGGCCCTGGGATCCTGACCGGGACCACTCTTGGCAACTTGCCCCGGGGAGAGACTGGCAGAAGGGTGGGGTCTCCTCCAGGGTCAAAGGGGCCCCAGGCCACGGCCCACCCTGAGCAGGCGTGCTGGGGCCAGGCTGGTGGGGTGCCCCGAGGAGCAGCAGGCATGCCCTGTGGATGCGTGCCGGGGTCCCCAGCAGCCCTTCCGCGCCCGTCTGGGGCGCCGGCCCCGCAGCCCCCGGCCGCGCTCACCGTCCTCCTGCTCCAGGACAAGGACCACGTCCGCCTGCTGCAGTGTCACCTCGTCCGCCTGCTTGGCGAAGTAGGCCTTGGTGACCTCCACCTGGAGAAGATCTGGGGGGGCGGGGGGGCGTCAGCACCAGGGCCACCCAGGGAGGGGCCCAGCACATTCTCGGCAACTCCCCGGCACCCCGGCCATGCTGCGGACAGAGGGTCGGACGGCACCTCTCCCCTCCGCCCCGCGCCCCGTACTCACCGCCCTTGTTGGCCGGGCCCTGCCTCTCCCTGTGTCCGAGCGCCGTGATCCACCGGGCGCGGTCACTCCTGGGGACAGAGAGTGCGTGAGGCCCGAGGCCGCTCTGCCCCAGGTGCTTCCGCTGGGTGACCCTGAGGCAGGCCCGCGTGGCCGGTACGTGGATGGTGGGGTGTCCCTGCAGCCACAGGCTCGGCCACTGGCCACGGAGGGTCCCCTGCACCCCCCTGGGAGAGCCCGGGGCAGTGGCGAGCATCCCACCCTCAGCCTCCCCCAGGTTTTCCGCTCCCCCGACACAGGGGACAGTTCAGTCCCTGCTCAGGGCTGCCCCCCACCTCCCACTGCAAACGCTGTGAGGCCGGGCCGGCTGGGCCGTGGTCCCCCTGCACCGGCACAGCACCCCGGGGCGCAGCAGGTGTTCGCGATGGGCGCCCCACCCCGCAGGCCTCAGGCCGCCGCGCCTTACGCGGTGTCCGAGGAGAGCAGCAGGCGCTGCAGGCGGCCCTCGCTGTTGCGCAGCATTGTCATGCAGAACGGGTGGGGCAGGGACGAGCCGCGGTTCCCGCCACCTGACGGGGGCAGCTCCGAGGGCTCCACCTTGCTGACCTCGACGTGCTCCGTCTGTGCGTAATCCTGCACCGCGTAGCTGTCCTCGCTGCGGGGCATGGGCGGCAGGGCTGGGCTGAGGCCAGCATGGCCCAGCACCCACCGCTCCCTTCATGGCCGTGGGGGTCACTTGGACCCCAGGGCTCTGGTCACCCGGGTGGCCGGCGAGGGGGGCTGCGGGTTCCGGGCAGCGGGATGCAGTTGCTGCCAGGGACAGACAGAAGGACAGGGGCTCCGCCGTGCACCCCCCGCCCGATGTCAGATGGGGCTGAGGGCTGGCTACCCCGGGCCACTCCCCTTGCTGGGGCTCGCGGCCGCTCCCACCTCTTCTTCTTCGTGACGACCAGGACGTCATTGAATAGGAACAGGTAGCAGGTCGGCCGGCTGGCGATTTTCCGAAAAAGCCCCGTGTCTTCCATCAGGGCAAGCTCCCCACGCTTCAGCAGCCACCGGGAGGCCGAGATCAGGGGGAGGGACTGGGGGGAGACAGGGAGGTGAGCAGGTGCCCTGGGGTGGGACCAGGGGGAGGAACTGAGGGGATACAGTGGTGACCAGGTCTCCTCCAGGGAGGTCCTAGAGGACATGCGGCCCAGCAGGACATGTCCCAAGAGAGCCAGGTGACCTGGACGCAGCCCAGGGCTTGGACAGAGCAGGAGACGCAGCAGCGTCTGGGCCTCCAACAAAGGGCCATTCAGTGCCCACGTCTCACATCGGCCCTGCCGTCCACCAGGACAGGTACAATCCCACCCAGCGGCCCCAGACGGGTCCGTTTACTGGGTGCACTCCGTGCCCTCTGCCCGAGACAGGCAGTGAAGGGACGCCGCAGGCCCGGGCTGGAGAAGCCCCCGGGGCCCCACCCGCAGAGGCCAGTGCAGCGAGAGGATGTGCAGCTTGGCTTCCGTGCGTCAACTGTGGAGGGTGTCTGTGCACCGACTGCCCTCTAGAGTCCAAGGGCCTTTCCTGACCCTGGGCTTGCAAATTGAGCTCGCTCGCCCTCCAGAGACCCAAGGACAGGCTGGGCAGGCAAGGAGGGCCGAGGGGTGCTGACGGGGCCATGGTGAACAGAAGCCCCTCTGCCGCTTCTGGAGACTCTGAGCCCCTGCCCCTCCAGCCTGCAGGCCTGTGCCACTCGCCGCCTGATCAGTGGTACCCCAACCCCAAATCCCACCTTCAAGACCAGCTTCAAGACAGTTTGGGGGGCCAAGCAGGGCCCCCGTAGCTGAGTGGATGACCTGGCTCAGGCTCCGGGCTCAGCCAATGGCAGCAGGGCTAGCACCACCCTGGTTGCCTCCTCCAGGAAGCCTGCCCTGATATGCCTAGGGTGCCACCGCTCCTTGCTGGCACTTCTGAGCCCTGCTCTCCACTACTCCATGACCCTGACCCAGGGTGGCCTGTAACCTCAGGACTCAGTGGCCTGAGCCCTGCCTGTTTAGGGGGTTCTAGGGTCACCCAGGCCCTGTGGGGGGATATTTCACCCCCACCCCCCAGAATCCAAGGACCAGTCCTGGCCTCCTGGGGATCCTTGAACCCAGGCTGGCCCTGGGGGGCTGCTCTGCCCACTGTTCAGGCCCAGCTGTGCCCTCTCCCCAACAGGCAGGCAGGAAGCCCCAGCTTGGGATAGATCTGCCACCTGGACCCCCACAGCTGGCCAACTCTGGCCCAGGCCCTGCCCGCTACCCTGCGGTCCTGGGACAAAGACTGTCCACGGCAACTTGGGCTGCAATGAGGGACCCCCCAGGCCCGGCCGCAGTGCTGGGCCCCTGAGCCTATGCAGGCTGGGGGCGGGTGTGGTGAACCCCAGACGGGGAGGCCAGGTCTGCGGGGACCAAGGAAGCAGGCAGGGCTGCCTGGGGAGGTGCCCTGGGCAGGGTGGGCCCTCCCCCAGGGCTCATGTGCCTGGAGCATGACCTTCAACCTTGGGCCGGGAGTGGGTGTGCGTCTCAGGCGTGGCCACTCACCTTCACCTTGCTGAAGTCCAGCTGCGTGTGCAGCGTGTACAGCTGCTCCGTACGTGCCATTTTGTGAGCCCCCTCGTTGCACTGCTTCACCAGCTGTGGGCACATGCGTGTGAGTGGAGCCTGCTTCCCCCCCACACACACACACTCCCCTCGCTCAGGGCTTCAGTTTCCCCATCTATACCCTTTAAGCATGAGGTGGAGAATCTGAGACCCTGCCCACCCCGGCCTCAGGCCCTCGGGGCTGAGGTGACGGGGTGGGGTCGGCGCTCGGGGCTGGGCTGGGGTGCTGCCTGCCCACCAGACCCCCTCACCTTGCTGACAGCCTTCAGGGCGCAGCTGGCAGCCTTGCACCTCTCGGGGTGACCCTGGGTCTTGAGGCAGAGTGTCTGGAGGGAAGCAGCACGCTCGAGTTCCCCACTGCCCTTGGCTGGCCCCGGCCCAGGGACCGGCCAGATCAGAGCACTCTGGGGACGGAGCCACCCTGAGGGGCTGCTGGGGTCTGAGGGGAGGCCCCCAGAGCCTGCTACCTCCAGCCCCCCAAACAGCCGCCTGGGGCTCTGGGCGGGTCAGGCCAGTCTGGGGTGGGGGCTGCCTGGAGCTCACACCCAACGCGGGGCACCCCCCTTCCCGTCCCTGGCCCTTTCTGCCTGGCCTGGGGAACGGCTGGGCCCTGGCAGCCCCCCTGCCCCCCAGGCCACGGCACCCACTCCGCGTATCTTTCACCCGTGGCCCGGGGCTGAGCCTGGTGGCTGGGGCCGCCAGGGGCCTGGAGGAGGATCGCCACAGGGGCGAACCTGGGGCTGGACGGCACACTGGGGGGGGTCACAACCGCGGCGACCAATTAGGTGGTGTTAAAACCCCTCCCACTCGCCACCCTCATCGTCAGAGTGACAACAACAGCAGGCCTGACCCGAGCGGGTCCCTGGAGGGCTGGCCACACACTCACGTCCACCAGGAGGGGCAGCCGCGTGACCCTCTGCATGGGTAGGATCAGGAAGGACAGCAGGGGCAGGGCGCCGCACGCCGGCCGCTTCTCGATCTCCCGCAGGGCCTCGCGGAAGGCTGCGCTGCTGTTCCTGCGGAGGCCAGGACTCAGGCCGCGGCCGGGCCCCCTCCTCTCCCCCCTGCCTAAGCCCCCTCCCTCCCTGTGGCCGGAGCCCCTCCCCTGTGGCCTGACTCCCTCTGCTTTCCGTGGCCTGGCCCCGCCCTCCCCATGGCCTGGCCCCGCCCTCCCCATGGCCTGGCCCCTCCCTCCCCATGGCCTGGCCCCGCCCTCCCCATGGCCTGGCCCCGCCCTCCTCACGGCCTGGCCCCGCCCTGCCCGCGGCCCTCACATCAGCCTCTGCAGGGTGCGCTGCTGGTAGACCTCGTTGGAGCAGTAGGCGACGTAGGGCTGGAAGTGGCTCTGGGCGTGCTCCTCCAGGATGTCGCTGACGTCCTCCACGCACAGCTGCTCCTTGTACCGCTGCTCCAGGGCCTCGAAGAACCTGTAGGGGGTGGGGTGAGGCCGTGTCCCAGACCGCCCCCCACGCATGCACAGCGGTCCCAGCAGCGGCTGAGCCTCCCGAAGGCGGAAGGATCCCAGGGAGACCCCAGGATAAGCCAGGACTCATCCCGGAAACAACAGAAACAAGGGGTGCAGGGCCTTGCACAAATAAGGGCCCTGCAGGCGCATTAGTAAGATGTTGCCATGCCAAGCAGCTGCCATGCCTGGGGGCCTCGTAAAAAGAAGAGATGCACAGACGACACCCACACAGTGGGGGCCGCGGGAGGTGGGGGCCAAAGGAAAGTGGGGCCGCGGGAAATGGGGGCTGTGGGAAGGCGGAGGCAGCGCTCCGACAGCTGCAGCTCAGCCAGGGTGCCAACGCCCCGCCTGGCCTGCGGTGCCTTGTCGCGGCCCCCAGGACACAGAGACAGTGACTGTGGGCCAGGGGCGAGCCCCCTTCCTGTGGGATTTTGGCACCCATCTCGGTGGGCATGGCAGATGGGGAGCCCCAGATGGGGGGTCGCCACTGGAAGCTCCACCTCCCACTGGCTTTCCTGGGATGTGGTCAGAACCAAGGAGCCCCTGCACACCTCTGACCAGCCCAGGGTCTCGCTGAAGGGAAAACTGGGGCCCAGGGAAGGTGGGTGCCTGCCTCAAGACGGACACTTGGCCCCAGCCAGTCAGTGCCCCAAATGGGCGACTGCTGGATTTCTCGGGGCCTGAGAAGGTCGGGTGGGCTAGCGATGAGGCCCTGAGTTCTGAGAAGCCGAGAAGGGCCACGGGGGACGTAGGGTCAGGGCTGGACAGGAGGTTTGAGCATGCCACGGCCGGCTGCTGGATTTAAGGGAAGCCTCTGCTTCTGGGGACAGGACCCCCCGACTCCCCATGGCCAGGAAGTTTCCGCAGGGAGGGCCCCACAGGAAGCAGATTCCTGGGTGGGGTTCAGCAGAGCACATCAGAAACTGCCTGCAGCCCCTGCTCCCCAGGGCACTGCTATGAGCCGAGCATGAGGGGTGCCGGCTACCAGCCCATTTGATCACCCTGGAGGCTGAGGCTCGGGCCAATGGTGCCTGGGGCTCCGTGGTGCCAAGCAAAGCAGGGCTGGCCTCCCCCCAACAGGGTCCTGCCTGTGCCTCGCTCCTCACCCACCCTTCCTGCCACCCCTGCACCTGCAGCAGAGCCACTGCAGCCCAGGGCCGGACACTGGATACCGCCTGGCAGAACATGACCGGGGCTGCAACCTGAGGCCGCCCCCCTGATAGTGCACGGCCTCAGCACCCCCCAACCCCGCCCTGTGGGGCTGGCCAATTTTCAAGAAAGGCCGGGGTGGGGCCCCGGGGTGGCAGCTCAGCCCTTGGGCCCTGGGAGGCTCACGCCCTCCCTCCCACCAACCCGGGCCCCCTTGGGACACAGACCCGGCCTTGCCCAGGGGCGCCCCGATCTCGAGCGTGGTCAGGAGGGAGGCCGGAGAAGCAGGGGGTGCCTCACCGCTGACTGGCACCCCGCACGTCCAGGATGTTGGAGAAGAGGTGGTGGTGGTCCGTCTGCGTCATGGACGCCCGCAGCTGCGGGGACTGCAGGAACTCGGTCTCTAGGACGCCCAGGCTATGCAGGTAGGAGAACTCCGAGGTCAGGATCTCGAACATGGCCTGGGGGGCAACAGAGAGGGATGTGGGGGACGAGGGCAATGGCTCTGACAGGGCCAACCCCACGATGGCCAGCCGCCATCACTGGCCTGGCCTGGGGGGCAGCCACCGAGTGGGCGATATCCCCACAGCCCGCCTCTCGGCCGCCCCCCGGCATGGTATGGTCCCCACCACCGCCCGGGCCACGGCCGCCCTCACCTCCTGCCTCTTGCGCTCCTCCGCGGGCAGCTGATCCAGGAGGCCGGACTCTACCACCTGCGGACGGCACATCCCGGTGGCTGGAGCTAAACACTGGCCTCCTCCACCCGCCCCAAGACCCACAGGGAGCAGAGAGGCCCAGAGCTGCCCACAGCCAGGCTGGCCCGTCTCTGCTCGGCCCCGTCTCCACGTCCCTCCTCTCCACAGCCCCTGGCCCGTGTATGGCTTTCGCAGGGTCTTGGCACACCCACAGGGAAGGGTGGGGCAGGGCCCTGGTCCCACAGCTCTGCCTCGAGGAACAGACGGATGCAAGAACCCACCCAGGGAATCGTGAGGGGGCAGTGTAGGGGCCCAGGTCAGGAGTCAGCCCCCAACCTCCTGAGAGGGACAGGGCGATGCTGCCTGGCCCCAGCCCCCACCCCCGGGGCCCAGCCCTGGGCAGGCGGCCTCTCCACAAGGTGCTTCCACTGCTGAGCCGGCCTGCCCCACTGCCAGGGAACCCCTCTGCAGGGACCCAACCCCTCGGGCCCCCTCCTCCAGCCAGGACCAGCTGAGTACCCCGAGCGCGAGCAGACAGAGCCCAGACACCCCCGCAGCTCTCCCAGGGTACATGGACCCCACCCCAGAACTGGGGAAGAGACCCCACACCCAGTGCTGGCTAGGGTTGCTGCTCACAGGTGGAAATAGGCATGCTTTTCCGGCCTCTCCACCCACCAGGCTGGCTACGCCCCTGAGGCCTCCCCACTGCCCCCCGCTGGTCCCTCCCTGGCAGGCCTGGGGGGCGCAGAGGTGGGGAGCAGGGGAGGCGGGCACAGAGCACGGCCCCCTCAGCCCCAGGCAGCCAACAAGTAGCCCCATCTACACCGCAGATGCCGCGGGCCGTCGGCCCAGAAAGCACCCACAGCCTTCCCTGGGCAGGGCCTTTCCCTCTGCCCTGAGCCCCAAGGGGTGGGACAGCCACCCCCGGCCAGGCCTGTGCACATAGCCCGGGCTCCGTCCATGCGCCTTCTCCGTGGCCCCGCACGGCAGGACGGGCACGCTGGTCCCACAGGCGGCAAGTGTGCAGGCGGCTGTAGCGCCCGAGCCTCGGGGCCCTGACCCAGCAGTGCTGGCCAGGACAGCAGAGGCCTGGTCCACCCCTGCACCCCAGTCCCCTGCCCGCACCCCCACATGCTCCTCCCCGAGGTGCAGCACCAAGGCAGACCAGGCCCCAGGTTTCTGGGCCTAGGAAGAGCCCTGGAAGCCACCCTACCTCGGGGAGCTGGCTCCAGGTGGCCTGGGTGGGCCGGTAGCTCTTCACCACAATGGCATCCGCCGGCCGAGGGTCCCGGGGGTCCTCAAGCATATCATCGTCAGACTCATGGCTGGTGTTGAGGCCGCGCTCGCGGATCTCCTGGTACAACCGGGGGTCTGCAGGGAGGGCGGCCTCAACCCCAGGCCTGGGGGTCATGGCCGAGCCCCCCAGGCTCCCCGAGCAGGCTGCCCTTGGCCGGAGGCAGACCACGGGCACGTCCTCCAAGATTGCCAGGCTTTATCACAGCCTGTCCACAAGGGTTCCTGGTGTGGGCAGAGGGGCTGGGCCCTCCCCAGGGGGCAAGCACCTCCCTGAGCCTTGGGACCAAGGCAGGCCCCAGCCACCCTCAGGCCCCTGTGGGGGCTCGACCCGGGCTGGGTGGGCACCTGGGTTCAACCTCCCCCGGGGGTCCAGCCAGTACCCACCCCTCCACAGGGTAAATCACACTAGCTGTCTCCCAACCCGTCCTGAGCCCCCAGCCCAGACCCCCTAGGCCCCTAGAGTTGCAGGTGAGGCAGGTGGCCTGGGAGTGGGTGACTTCTTCCCACTGGGCTCCAGGGGCACCCACCGGGGGCCAGCAAGCAGATCCCAGAGGAAGGCAGTGGCTCTGTCCGAGCTTGCCCTGGGACTGCACAGGAGGGAGTCCATAGGGGCCTCTCTAGAGCCGTCTTGGCCTATCAGAACAGGCCCGTCCCCCAGGGCGGCCCTTCCCCCAGGCACTGGCCCCCGCCTGCAGCCATGCTCACCGTCCTTGAAGGAGCCCTTGTGCAGGCGCTTCCGGCCCAGTGTCCTCTGCAGGGAACGAGACACAGAACCACCAAGGGTCAGCGGTGGTGCAGACTCACAGCAACTTCCCCCACCCCCGGAGGGCCGCCGAACACTGCAAACATTGGCTCCACAAAGGACTCTGGGCTGGGGGTGGGCAAGGGTGGGCCATGGCTTAGAGCTGGCAGGAATAGGGGACTGGCAGTGGGCTGGTCCAGGAGGGCTGCCTGGGGGAGGAGGTTGGGTTGGCCTCGATGAGAGGTATGCTCAGGAAAGTGGGGTGTGGGGCCCGGGAGCTGCAAATGAGCCTGGAGGGAAGCCCAAGGTGGGACGGTATGCCTGGGAGAGGGGTGGGAGCTGGGGCTGCAGGGGGTTCCATGAAGTGGGGCCTAGGAGGGCAGGGGGCTAGTTACTTTCCAGTGAGTGCTTAGCCGCTGCTGGCTGAAGGGCGGGATGGCGGGGGGGGCGGGGATTGTGGGGCCAGCAGGGCTCTGGGGAGGACTGGTCCCCACTCCCGCCCAGGCCCCTCTAGCTGCCTTGCCCAGGGCCTGCCTTCCTGGCTGAGCCACCGGCTCCCCGACTCCCAGGTGTGCTGCTCCTAGAATAGCCAGGGCTGATTTGTGGGGACGAGTTGGGGCCTGAAAGCTCCCCTGCTGGTCTGGGACACATGGCGCTCGCAGCCGCACCGGGTCCTAGCCCACGACCCTGTGCCCTGAGGTGCCCCCAGAATCCCTCACAGCTCCTCAGGTGCCCCACCCCTCACCCAGTCCCTTCTCCTCCCAGCCCCGCCCTTTCTTTGAGCCTCTGCTTGAACCCCAAGGCCCTCAGCAGCCCCTCCACTGTGCTCCCCGAGCTGCTCAAGCCCAGCCCTCGGCAGCCCCCACTGTCCTGCAGTGTGACCCCCAATGACCTGTGCAGGCACTGTGCCCTCTGGGGCCACCCCGGCATCTCAGGGCTCAGGAAGTGTTTACTGAGGGCTCAGATCAGCAGTGAGCATGAGGAGTCCTGCAGGCCCCCCTGGGGGCCACCCCTCCCCTAGGGTGCAGAGACCACGGGAGAGCGCTTGGTGCCAGGTGTGGGTCTGGCATCTCAGGTCGGCACGTGGGAGATACTATGTCCCACCCACCCAGGCCAGGGGGTTCTGGGCCAAGGCTGGTGGCTGGCCTGGGTGCCTGGGGCCCCTGTTGGCCAGACCACCCACAGCTTAGCGTGGCCAGGACTCTCCCCGCTGGGTGCTGTCCTCCTGAGGACATCCTTCTCAGAGGCCACGGCTGCAGCAGCCACATAGAGCTGTGCCCAAGAGCAGAGGTGGAAGCGGGTGGCAATAATGCACAGGGACCTGGTGCCCCCTGTGCGTGGCCCTCGGCACCCATGGCCACGTTCCTTCTCCTGAGGACACCAAACTGGACAGCTGCTATGGCCAGGCTGGGCTCGAAAGGCTTGGGACTGCCCAAGCCCACAGGGCAGCAAAGCCCCCCAGGCCCTCTACTGAGGAATCCATGTGCCAGGGCCGCTTTGGGGACAAGCCTGAGCAGGAACCCACTGTAAGAAGATCGCCTGGGCCGGACGTGCTCCTGCTCCCTTGGCTGCCTCCTGTCTCTCCTTCCCTGCTGGCCTGAGCCCAGGCCCACAGGGGGGACCATGGCAGAAAAGCAGGGCTTCAGAGCACATCCTTTCAGCTCGGTGGCTGCAGCAAAGGCCAGGTCTCGCCACCAGGCCTAGGGGTTCGGCTGCTCAGAGGGCAGAGGCCATCCATAGCCCAGGCTGCAGGTGCCTCCACACCGTGCCAGGCCAAGGGATGCTGCCCACTGAGGCCCAGCTGTGCAGCTGCCCACTGCCTGACTCCCCTGCTGCCATCCACTGGGCAACTCAAGCCCCCTGCAACTGAGACTGTCCATAACCTGTCAGGCCACAGGCCAGCAGGGAGAGGGGCTGGTCACACCCTGAGGTAAAGCCTGACTGCTCTCCCTGTGGCTGAGCGAGAGGAGGTCGGTGTGGAGGGGCCCTGGCGGGGATGTCCATGAGTGCCTGAGCCTCAGCTTCTTGCCCCCGACACGGGGACATGGGCATTCAGTGCTCGGCCTGGCTATCGGGTGAAATGGGAGCAAACCAAGCCAGCACCTGCATACAGCAGGCACTCACTAAACAGCAGCTGCTGCAAGGAAGAACGCAGCCATGGCGGATGGCCTGGCCGTCCCTGCCTACGGCTCTCTAGATCCTAGAAGCCCGGCCCCCTCCAGGCCCCTACCTTGTTTTTGACCGGGCCCCGAGCAGCTGGCTGGCTGGGCCCCTCAGCCAAGGTCTGGAGCCTGGGGCTGAGCTGGGCCATGTCGCTGGGCACCCCTGGGCCCTTCATGGCCGCCCGGTAGGACTGGTTCCGCAGGTTCCGCCTCAGCAGCCCCTCAGAGCCCACGTCCACGTCCATGTCATCCAGGGAGAAGCTGGGGGCCGGGCGGAGCTGGGGGTCCCGCCGGGCGGCCTCCTTGCTGAGCATGGCCGCCCCGAAGCTCTGGTGGCGGGCAGGTGCCTTTGCCCTGCTGGCCACGGCCAGGCTGCGGGGAATGACCTGCTGTGTGCCCAGCTTGCGGGCGGCCGCGCTCTGCGTGCTCAGGACCACGGGCCGCAGCTCCTGGCGGTCCGGCGCTGGCCGCAGCACAGCCCCAGGCTGGAAGGCGGCATCGTCCCGGGCCCGCAGGGAGCCCCGAACCATCGGCAACCCAGACGCGGGGTTCCCGTCCGTGTCGAGCCGCAGCTCCGCATGGAAGCGGGCTTTCAGAAGTTTCTCATCCAAGGAGCTGTCCGAGTGCCGCTGGGACATCCTGGGCAGCAGCAGGGCCCTGGGGAGGGAAGGGGTGGTAAGGGCAGCACAGGGGGCCTCTCTCCTTCACCCCTGTCTGGTGGCCCCCTCTGCCCCTGTACGCCTGGCCTCTGCCCACTGCTTGCATGCACCTCTCTGACCCCAGACGGTCACGGTGGCCTGGGGAGGGCTGGACATCGGCACAAGCCACAACAGCACAGCCGCTAAGGGGGCAGGGAGGGCTGCGGGCGCTCTCCACCTGCCCTGCAGAGGAGCTTCTCTGAGAACGGCTGGGGACAGGCCACCCATCGAGGACAAAGTCCTGAGGTGGGGTAGGGGTGACAGGGCAGGGGTGGGCCTGGGGACCCGGTCGACTGGCTCTGCTTGGGTGCAGGCGAGCTCCTTGCCAGCCCCCAGAAGGCACAGAACCAGACTCCTATTTTGCAAATGAAGACTTGAGGCACAGGGCGGTCCAGACCTGCCCGCGGACACACACAGGACGGGCTGGTTCTGGGGCTTTTTCTCAGCCACCCCAGGGCTGGCCGTCTATATCTCACTCCTGTTTTCCCTGTCCTGGGCTCAGAATGTGCCTGACAATCCTGTCCCACCTTGCTGGGCCCCCATCCGAGAGCTGGCCACGAGGCCTGCCCCGTGGGTGGGGGGCTCACAGGGGGCAGGGAGGTGTCGGCAGAGCTTAGCCTCGAGCCCACAGCTCCGGCACGCAGCGCCTGGCCTGGGCGCTGGCTGCCGCGTGGAGAGCACGTTCCCCCTCAACTCTCACACTCGGGTCCCCACCCTCACCCGGCCCCCACCTGGCAGCTCAGCACAGGCGCTGCCCTAAGTGCTGTTGGCCAACAGGCCCCTACGCTCCCCAGCCCTAGGAGAGGCAGCTCTCCTGACCCTCTGGGCAGGGTGCAGTCCTGGCTGCAGGGACTGGGGAAGGGTCGCCATGGAGACGTGCAGAGCCCCACAGCCGACCTGTGAGGAAGGAGTGCGAGGGCGAGTCTTACGGGCAGCGCTTGACGGGCTATTTGTCCCTGCAGCCCGGGCTGGCTCATGCTGACTGAAGCAGCTTCGGCCACACTGCGGCCAAGGCCATGGGACCCCGGGGTGGCTGGGCCTGTCCAGGCCTCACGGGCACCCACCTCTGGCGTTTGGGGCTTCCTGGGCTCACCACCAGCTGCCCAGGAACTCCCCAGGAAGGTCCCCACCCCAAGAACCCTCCCAAACCCTGGCAGTTTGAAGCTGCATGTAACCCAGAAAATTGTGTTCTCACATGCAACCCGCTCCTGTGAGCAGGACCTTCTGGTTAGGTGGTTTCAATAGATGCGTGACCCCCCCGGTTCAAGGTGGAGCCCGTTATGAGGGTAAATCACACAGAGGCTAGGAAATGAAATCAAGAGAAGCACCCAGAGAAGTTTAAGAGAAAAGCCACAGACAGAGGGGCCAGACTGAAGCAGTGAAACCCAGGCAAGCAGGGCCAGCGGACGCCACCGTGTGCCTGCCCATGTGACGGGGGGCCTGGGCTCAGGGTGACCCTCTCCAAAGGGGCCTTCGTCCTGCTGGTGCCTGAACTGGACAGTTCCTCGGCCTTAGAGCTTAAACCTGTAAGCTAATAAATCCCCAGGGTTAAACCAGTCCGTTTCTGGTATATCACATCCCAGCAGCTCCAGCAAACCAAACACACTCTTGTCCAGCTCTGGGCCTGGGTGCTGCCCGCGGGAGGGCCCGAGCTCCGGCTGCACGGCTGGCTCAGATCACAGCCCCGGGGGAGGCGGCCTGGCCTCTGTCCCCACGCGGTGCTGTCCCCCCCCAACGACCGCCCATGCATTCCACAGGACATTCCAGATCCCAGGAGCACAGGCAGGGTGGCCGCCTAGCCTCCCCCATGGGCTGGAAGCTGCAGGCAGGGCAGGCCAGCTCAGGACCCCACAGGCCGCACCCCATGGGGGCCCCTCACCCAAATAAGCTTCTACGCCAGCACGTCTACACTGCATGCAGGCCCGGTGAGACGAGATTGATTTTAGATTCAGATCTGTACCACCCCAAGCAAGTAGCCCGGGGCAGGTGGCCGGGGTTGCGGTGGGGGCTGCAGGAGGGACTGCCTTGTTCTAACCAGGACCAGTGGCCCTCAGAGGCACCTGAACGGCTCTAAAGACTAGGCAGCAGAGAAGGTCCTGCCCCATTCACTGTCCCTTCCCCCAAACGAGCGCCCTGGGGGTCCAGAACCCGTCACCTGGGCCGCCTCCCTCCTCCCTGCCCAGGGCCCCAGGCCATCCCTGCCCAGCTCTGACCCATCCTCACCCCACCTCCGGGCCAGTGCCCGAGGCTCCGGCTGGCGGCCCCTCCCTGCAGGAGAGCAAAGTCTGCTCTGGGGTCAGAAGGCATCCAGACGGGGAACCTGCTGGACGAGTGATGGTGGCACATGACTTCTGTCCGCAGCCGAGCGGCCACACCCACGGGTCTGGGAGCCGCACACTTGGGGCACCAGCTCCGCCTGGTACGGGACCCAGGACCTACAGGAGGGTGGGTACCATCTGAGGGGTGTGGGCAGCTACCCCCCCGGCGCTGCACAACCAGGACCCAGCAGGGGCCCTTGGGGTGTGGTCACAGCAGGACCCACCACTTCTTCCTCGCCTTCTAATTATTCACGTATCAGGGAACCAAGTGGTCAGTTCTGAAAGTCGAACAGCCCCTCAACACCGCCCTGTCCTCAGAGGCCACCATGTGGGGCTCCTCAGTGTCCCCCCCGTTTCTAAAGAACACACCCCCGGCCATTCCTCAATCTGCTACCGTTAGGTACCCCCACCTTGCCCTGCCCAAGCCCCCAGCTGCTCCGTGCCCCCCAGGGCAGCGAGGTCGCAGGGAGTGTTGGTGGCAGCACGGCCATGCCCAGCCAAGCCGGACGCCAGGCCGCGCCTCCTGTTAATAATTTCCTTTCCGTTCATGGGTCTGCTTTTCTCCTGTTAATTTTCCCCCAAGTGTTCCAACATCGCTGCCACACGTTCTTCTTGATAGTATTTTCCACACGTCTGGCACATCAGCTCCACGTTACCCCAGAGACCCCTTTGTCCTCCCTCTCGCCTGGACAGGACTTGAGTCCCTGCACCACCCACTCGCCGGGGCTGGGGCTCGGCCTCCCGTGCCCACATCTCCTCTTTCTTGCTTTCCTTCCTAGTGCCCCAAAGCGCATCTCAGCACCCTTCCGAGGGAACTGACCGACTGTCTGAAAATGCCTTTTTTCTACCCTCCCCTGACAGCTGGGAGACTGTGATGCCATTCTAATCTTTCCCCCATGGATAAAATCCTGGAGTCCCCCGTGGGCCCCCCCACCCCCACTCAACCTGCTGAAGGGTCAGGGCTCCCCGACGGCTCGTGGGGATGTGTCTCTGGTACGCGCACATCTGCTCAGCCCTCTGCAGATCCTTCCGCTGTGGCGGTGGGCATCACCTGTGCCTGCAAGGTCTTGTCTATTCGCTTCTGATAATTTCTTCTACTCTGTTTTCTCTGCTCTCTCTCTCCAGAGTACCCATTGAGTATGGAAACTTCTGGAATCATCCCCTAATTTCTTTTTTTTCCCTCCTATTTTCTCAATTCTTTGTCATCCTTTGTGGGAGATTTCCTCAACTTCATCTTCCAACTTTCCCAACAGTTTATTGCCATTTTCTCAATTATACAAAGAGCTTGCCCTTGCTCTCTTGTTCCTTTTTTGTGGCACCCTGTTCTTGTTTGATGGAGACAACTTCTTCTCAACACAGACGATGATGATCACTTCTGCTCGCCAGCTGTCTCAGTTCCTCCATGCCCGTGTCCTCTCCTGTCCTGGCCTTCTGGCCAGTCTCTTGGGTTCCTCAAACACCTGGTGGCCCAGTCATCCACTTGTGTTTAGGAGGGAGCATTACGCTGGCAGGAGGCGGGTGTGCCTGGTGCACACGTACAAACACATGCACATGTGTGCACACAGGAGCACACACGTCTTCCCTGGTGGGCTGTTTCTGGGACCCCTCCCCACGGTGTCTGCACCTGGCAGCCCTCTTCTGGTTCCTGCAGCTCAGCCTCTCCTGGATCCCTCCCTGTGGGGCTCACATATGCCTGGCAGCCAAAGTCCGGGGTCCAGCACAGGAGAGGAGGCAAGGGCACGGAGGCCTCTTTTTTAGCTGACCCCCAGCTAACGTGGGCACCCCATTCCAGCAACAGACACCCTGTAGTGCCAGCGTGGGCACAGGGGAGTGCCTGGCCTTCAGCAACAGCACCCCAGAACCCCTGAGAAGGGAGGCTCCCAGGAAGCCCCTCCAAGGACATGTATGACGGCTAGAGCTGCGTGCTCTCTTGCCCACAAGCCTGGGGGCCCTGTGAGGACAGGGACAATTTTTTGTTCATGTCTCACAAATGGAGTCAGGCTCAAGAACGACACTGCCAGATCAGCACCTCTGATTTTGGCACTGACCCACCCCCCTAAGAGGGCCTGGTCTCCCGTGTGGGGGACTGACCCTCGTGGGCATTTTTTTAACAGCAAGTGGATATGGGCCCGGCCGGCGGCCTTAGGAGGCTTCCAGGCCTTTCTGGGCCAACTTGGGGTGACCCACAACATTCACCCCTGGTGGCCCCATGCACGGAGGGCTGGGGAGGGGCACACAGGACCCGGCGGCTGGAGCAGGTTGAGCCAGGTGAGGTCTGGAGACATCTCAGGGACCTGCCAGCCTGCTCAGCCTGAGCCCAGCGGTCTGGCCCTGGCTCGCTGCGCCCCAGGCCCCTCCCGCGGCCCTGCCCTCGGCGTCTCTCCACCCTGGCAGAGGCTCAGCCTCACCTGGACAGGTCTGGTCACAACCACTCTCCTCGGCCTGCAGCGCCTGGAGCGCTGAGTCCACTGAGCAGGCCCTGTCCTCAGAGCACCTCTCTCCCTTCCATCAGGGTGGGCCCCCCAGACCTCCATCTCTGCTTGGGCAAACTCCCCCACAACAACACCCTGGTCTCGGGCAGTTCTGTCCAGGCGAGCTCACCTGGGATCCCAGGCCAGTGGGCACTCGGGGACAGGGTCTGGACTGGAAACGGCCCCGCGGGCAAGGCGGCCAGGGGCTCGGCCCAGTGGTTCATGACCGGGGGCGACTGTGCCCTGCAGGGACACTTGGCGGTGTGGATGGAGACACAGCGAGGGCCGCGCTCCTGGCACCCAGCAGGGTGCGGCCAGTGTGCATGCCGCCCCCACGACCGAGAATCTTCCATCCCCGAATGTCAACAGCGCCGAGCTGGAGAAACCCTGGCTGAGCCAACCAGAGGCAGCCCTCCGCAGCAGGGGCGGGGGGCCCACCCAGCCGTGCCCAGCTTCCAGCAGGGCAAAGGTGCACCCCCTCCCTCCACTGCCACCTGAACAGAAGCCTGTGCAGCCCTGGGCAGCGGCGATCTCCAAATAAAAAGCAGACCTTCTGGCCGGGCAGGGCAGCCAACACCCGCCCCCCGCAGTGCCCCACAGTGCCCCGCTGCTCCAGGCTCCTGCCTCTGGGTCCAGACATCTGGGAACCGGCTCCCCACTCCCAGGCCAGACCCCAAAATGCCCACAAAGCACCCACGGGGAATCAGAGCCATACTCTCCCAGGTATCCCGGACAGGTGTGCTCCTGCGAGCCCTGTTCACCTGCTTAGGTGCATGCAGGTGTTATGCTCCCTGTGCTTCCCACTGGCCACCTCCTTGTCCCCCACGAAGCTTCCGGAAGGAGGGCGTCCCAACCCCCTGACCAGGAGGAAGCCAGGTGTGGAGGAAGCGTGACTGGCCTGGCATGCTGGTCCCCGTGGAGCGCGGCCTGACCCACCCAGCCTGAACCTCGGTCCCCAATCAGGACACGGGCATGCGAGCGAGGGCTCTGGGCGGGCGGTGGAAACAAGGGCACCATCACGAACACACACAGCCGGCCAAGCACGGTGTCACAGTGGCCCAGGCCGTCCAGAAACCGAAACTAAAACTCTGAGATCCAAACTCACAGGAGAGGCTGCCCCA